>JAECUM010070266.1:0-16438 GCA_016617855.1 Megalonaias nervosa | reverse complement strand
TATAAAGTGATGGCTTTTTGACCCTTTTTCTGTCAGTCCATTTTCGGTATGTCGAATTATCTGTCCCAGTCTCTCTGTCAACCTTTTATACCACTGGGATGAATCTTATCACAATTGATAACATATTAACATATTCGTACACGTGTCGCAAATGATATTCTGAGCCTTGTTTCCATCATTCTGTGGAAGAGAATAATAAGGTTATGTGTAGAAAGATTTAAATGACCGATACATTTAATTGTTTCTTTTTATTTTCTAGTGTCTTCTTTGTTTGAGTAGAAAAATTTGCAAGCAAAAGGAATACCAATATAATGTTTAAGGTTTTTGGCTTTTCACATGGCAGAAGTCATATATCGCACATATGGACTATACAAAATGGTGTTTGCGCGGATGTCACCTGATTGTAAACATTCCGTCAGCTACTGACAAATTACAGCACAACATGTAAGAATATGAACACTTTTCAGACGCTGATGTCCATCTTTGTTTGCTATAAGCAGCTGAAGCTGGGAAATTTAAAGTTAATACACTACATTACTTTTACTGACTTCTCAAAGTACTGAAAGGTCATATATATGATTCGTTCCAATCTAATGTGATATCCAGTTACAAACATTAAATAAAGTCTAATGTCATAGATATGAAAATCGATATGAACATAGGTAAATGAAACAAAAAATGGACTGAATGTAACTTCAGTTCACAGGACAGGTAACTTGGGTGAGGTAATAGGTAATAAAGTACTGCCCGTTCGTTAGTACTGATTAAAAATGATAAATCTATAATTAAATTAAAGAAAATTAATATACTTTAAGTGCTGAGTAATGGAAATAGCAAAGACTGTATATCTTATCTGGAACAAAAACGTAACGACTTCCCATTACGGTATTATTAATTGGTGTAAAATGGCATCATTTTGCAACGTCTTGAGCTCGTTTAATTATTTTAACACAGCAGCTGGTTGGAAGGTATTGCCAGAATTTCTCTCAGACTAGTCACTAATAGTGCAAAAGACAATTAATTCAATTAAAAGCGCCCAACTTTTCTAGAAGCGAATTCTATCTTCGTAAATCTTGAATCGATCACAAATGAAGTATCATTGTTATATAAGATGCTGTCCACTTTACACCGTTGGTTCCACATGAACATTTTATGCATACAATTAATGCGCAGTTTTTAAAATTAATAATTTGAAACATGGGATTTAAAAATTAACTTTTTTGAGACCGTATGAACAAAAGTGCATTCAAAACGTCTTTCCTAGAGCCAAAGACAACCAGACTGTACTGGTTCTCTTGCCACTTTATTCAAATATCAGCCTAGTTAATAAGATACGTAAATCAGTCAGCCACCATTTTGAAATAGCGGACTTACCAGTACCGGACCCACTATGGACCCAGAACACAATTAATTTTATTATATATTCTCTACATTTGTTTATCAGTACTTTAACTTTCTAGTGTTTGCCAATCAATACAAATCATATGTTAATCTAAAATACCTCCAAAGATGACTTCACGGTGAAGTTCTTGTCATAGGTTCCCTGGCATTTCTTTGAGACGCTGGACTGTAAACAAAGCAACATGCAGTGGAACACAGATTTCACTTCCGGATCATCACCAAAGCCTTATTACTCACTGTGCACTGTCGCCGAAGTACACACGACAACCACACCATAAGCTCATATTCTCAAGAATAAACAATTACCTTTAAATCCCTACCAAAAACGCATAAATATAACTCTTGTTTCACCACCAAATGAGAGAGGAAAAAATGCTCTAAATATACACTTGAACTACATTCGTGGGTACTGAACTGGAAGTAATAATTGTGACCTGATTCCTAACAGGGTTAGAAAATTTAACCTGCTTGGACAAAACTTCCATCTGTGATAAAATCAATGTCTCTTAAATACTGCTGCAAAGTTTCAAGAAATTTAATCGATGAATATGACAGTTAGAGGCTTGTATCTGACACCACTGTAACAGAAGCACAAACAAGTTAGAATAGCCTACTGTAAAAAATACACAAAACGTAAAGTTTAGTTGTGATTTTGCTAATGAAGATAAACACTTCAAATAAACTGTAATTAGTTTTTAGTCCTAATACCAATCTGAAAATTACTAGAACTTAAACTTGACTGTAGCAGCAGGAAGGGTGAACCCTACAACTTTGTAGAGACCTTATTTTTGAAATTTAAGGGTTCCTACGAAGGCTGAAAAAAAAGTTTTTGCCTTAACAGTAAAAACGTCTCTAATTGACCAGATTTTTTCTGATTTTTTCACGTGCTGGTCACTACGTGTATGTCGTTCACCCTTCCTGCTGCTATAAATTAAACAGCAAGTATAAATATTATCAATAATGAGTATTGGAGAACCACACTCAGCTAAATTAGCTCGAGAGCGACTAAAGGCAATTAAAAAATATCTACCTGTTCGTGATTCTGTTAAGCAACAATTACAATCGCGTCAGGAGTATAAGATGGAATTTGCAGAAGGTGCAGAACAATTATTTAAACCGATTGTCGAACCAACGAAGAAAATTGTTACAGCAACTGAGGCAACACAACAAGCTCTTGCAACATTGCCTGCTGATATTGCTGGTCGTATTCAAGCAGCTCAACCACCACCACAAGCACCATCACAACCACCAAGAACCAGAACTAATATAATAGATAAATTTACGCCTGAAGGTATTGCTGCTATCAGGGATCCAAAACAATTATTTGATATTGCCGCGTTTGGATATTATGAAAGAAAAAAATATGTAAAACCAGAATATATTAAATCTCTAAGCTCTGCCAGTTGGATCAGGGATGTATATCGTATTTCTACTGGTATTCCAGAAATCAGATCTAATGAAGATATTAGAAATTTTAACAGATTTGATGAGGTTGTAAATAAACATATAGAAGAAACTGAACGAAATAAACGATTATCACAACCACCACAATTTGAATTATCACCACTATCATCACTATCATCACCACTATCATCACCGCAGATTAAACTACAACGACACAAGATACTACAACAACAACAAGATATACAACAACAACAACAACGACTAGAACAACAACAACGACGAGAACAACAACGACGTGAACAACAACAACAACAACAAAAAGCACCAAAAACATTTGAGCAATCACTTCGTTATTATCCAGAATCACCAAAGACACCATCGAAACCAATTAAAAAAGCACCACCGAAACCAAGTGAAGAAGAAGAATTTCAAGACGCTCCCGGAGCAACTGGAAGTGGTCTAGGAAGTGGTTTTATTACTTGTCCCAATAACGTTCTTGCTGATGTTGATCGACTAGAAATCCTCATTGGAGGAAAACGAGCTGGTAATAATTCCCCAGAAATCATCAATGAAGCAGCTGATATTTGCAAACGATTATTTACAGGCGGTATCATGGATATTAATGTATATCGGTCTCTCATTAATGAAATCGCCGATGATTACCACAGTGATTAGATACAATTAGTGATAAAGTCATTTAATAACAAAATGATCGTGCATGGTACTCAACGTGGACCTACCATGGTCAGGGTAATAAACTCTCGATTACCAGTATACAAAACGACCTACGGAGATGGACTAGGTGATGTTGTTCAGGGTCTGTTTAGAAGAATAGCCCCAAAAGCAATACCGATTGCAAAGCAGCTAGGAATGAAAGCTATTGATGTTGTTCGTGAAAAAGGTATAAGCGCTGTTGGTAATCTCGCTAGCAAAGCATTCTCAGCAATCAAAGATAGACTATCACGATTAATACGCAGACCACAAGCGACCCGACCTCAACCAGTGAAATTGGCCAGCACTGAAGTGATGCCAGCAAGTGTAAGTAAAATAATAAATCAAGCCGCTAATCAAAACTAGCGGAGTTGGCTGATGTACCAATGTCGGAAAAGGAAAAAAATATAACCGCTAGTCTGATAGCAGGAAGTGGTCTCTCTTCGAAGTGGTCTTCGTGTTAGACGAAGACGATAATAATAAAGATGTTCAAGCGCATATCTGACCCCGCGTTTGACATGGACGCACCAGTTCTCAAAGATGAGTCTGTGCGCGATTATCAGTATTATTCTTACGACGCACGAGAGCCAAATCAGCGTGGACGAATTGAACTACAGGTTCAGGATACAAGTAGGTATTTCTTACCCGCTGAGGCATTCATTGAAGTAGAAGGTAGAATTTTACAAGCAGATGGTACAGGGGTTGGAGTTGAAGATAGACCTGGTTTTGTTAACAACGGTATTATGGCGTTATTCAAAAGCGCCACATACATGATTGATGGGAGAGAAATTGAATCAATCCAGAATAATGTTGATGTTGCCACGACGATATTGGGTCTTGCAAGATACAGTGACGATTACTCAAGATCAGCTGGTCCATCAGTGATGTTTGCAAAGGATACTTCTGATCATCCAGATCACAAAAATCAGGATTTTCGACAGCCAAATGATCGAGCTGTTCCTCCTGCTGCTGATAATATTGAAGATCTACCTTTTCCAAATCCAAATTTCGACCTAGGATTCGCATCACGTCGAGCAATGTTAAATGATGAAGAAGAATTTTCGTGTGCGATTCCACTATCACATATTTTTGGGTTTTGTAGAAATGTCAGAAAGGTCATTTTCGGAGCCAAGCATACAGTTGTACTTGTTAGAAAAGACAACGACAATGATGCAATCTGGCGACGTGATGCAGATGATGCATGTATAGTAAGACTAACAAAACTTTCGTTGTGGATGCCAGTAATGATTCCAACAATTCTTGAAGAAGAACGTTTACTTAGTTTTATGAGTCAAGGTGGTAAATCGATGTTATCATGGTTGATGATGACTACAGATAGTATTTCAAATGAGGTTGTTGGTTTATTCACATGGCATATAGCATCACAGCAAGGTGTTTCTGCACCAAGACATATATTTATTACATTTCAGGAAAATGCACGAGAAAACACACAAACACGAAATCCAATGGTGTTTGACACGCTTGGAGTTAGTGAAGTTTCTTTAAGAATAAATGGGCATCAAGAACCAACTGAAGATATATTACTGAATTTCGATCGAAATCATGTAGCTCGTGCATATCATCGATTAATGACATTCATGGGACGTGATCAAAATGTTGATTCTGGTTTACAGATATCTCAGCGGGATTTTACAACACTGTATCCGATTTATTACTTCTCACTAGAACACTTAGATTTGTTCAGACAATCAGTAGTTGATATACATTTTCGAGCTCATGTAGCACGGTCACCACCAAGAGTAGCCGGTCCACCAGTTATTCCTGGTGGTTATAGAGCAATCGCTATTATACTCAGCGATAAATCGATGTTACTCGAAGGTGTTGGTGGACGAATGAGAGTTATTGATGCTCCAGTAGAAAACATGTAATTAGATCGTTCATAATATTAATAATGTCATATCATCACGTTAGTGTGAGTCTGACTCCTGGTCAGATTAAAAAGCTACAATCAGCATCAAAAAATAACTGTGGAATAAAAATATCGCTAAAGCGAGAACAGATGAGCGGTGCAAATAAACTATCGTTGACCGAGCGTCAGTTCAAAAACTTCAATGATGCTAAAAAATCAAATAAAGGTATAAAACTTAATCTTTCTGCGGGTGCCATCAAAGATATTGCTAAGACGGGTGGTATATTTCCACTTCTCGCAGCTATACCAGCTTTAATAGCAGCTGCAGCCCCAGCTGTTGCAAAAGCAGCTGCATTAGGTGCTGTTGGAACAGCTGCTGGAATGGCATTAAAGAAAGCAACCGGACAAGGAATCAAAAAAAGGGAAAAGGTCTAAGACTACCAGGAACCCCGTATTCGTGGTACGGAAAGGGTCTAAGATTACCAGGGACCCTGTATTCGTGGTACGGAAAGGGTCTAAGACTTCCCGGGACAGTTTACTAATATCACCTATGTCCAATTTTGATTTACTTAATGCTGCTAAAAAATTAAAAATAAAAAACTTCAGAGGTGTTTTTATGCGCGATCAATTACCAAAAAAACCAAACAATATTGAAACCGGTATCATTAATCTCGATAAAAACTCTGGCCCAGGCACGCACTGGGTCGGATATGCAATTGATCCACGTGGAATTATTTATTTCGATTCGTATGGATTAGCACCACCAAAAGAATTTTTAGAGTACGTTACCGGCGATATTCCAATCTGGTATTCAACGCTACCAACACAAAAATAACTGATCCTCCAATATGCGGTCGTGAAACCCTCCTGTGCTTGATGCTGTATCAAAATCAACAGCACCACCTCATAAAGTCGTGCACGCGTTCACTACACTACGTCATAACACTTAAACAGATATCAGTAAATATAATGGTAGATATTTATGGAAGATCTACTCGCAAATATCAGAAGAAGGTCGATTTATCTAAATATGCAACTCTTGATCAGCTCAGAAATGAAATCGATGATTTATTAAATATCACAAGTGTGGATCAAAATGAAGTCGTCGTTTTTCAGGACAAACAAGGACGATTAAAAACGAGTAACATACAACTACTAGATGTACTTGTACGAATTCCCAACGCGGTTGTTAATAATATCGTTACTTTCACTGATCAAGGTAAAATACAGGATTCCGGTAAGTCGGTTAACGATTATGTTAAGAAAACTGGTGATGTATTTACCGGTGACATTATTATGTCAGGAAGAAAAATTACATATCTTGGAGATCCAATCGCAGATACAGACGCAGCAACAAAAAAAAAATACGTCGACGATCAAGAATCTAAGTACTTATTAGTACGCGGTGGTATAATGCGTGCATTTCTCGACATGAATAATAATGGTATTAATAATCTCAGAACACCAGAAACAGATTTCGACGCCGCAACTAAAAAATACGTCGACGATAAGGAAATTCCAATAACGACTTCGTTAACGACAATCAGTGATGGAATTGCCGCATTTAGAACTGATTATATTAATCATGTACAAACATTTCTAAATTTTCGCAGAAATTTAAACAGAACTATTAACGAATTTTTTGGAACTCCACCAGTCGTTGACATAAAACTTACCGACATTAACAAGAAAATCAACGATATTGTTAGTGGAATTCCTAATATCATTGAAAAAACGAATCTTATTAAAATTCCTCACAAGCAGATCTTCAACGTAGTATACACAGTAGCATCAGGATTAGGAGTATGGACACTGCAAGATAATAATCTCAAACACACCGCAGAAGTCACTGGTGTATACAGACTGTCCGTATTTAGTAGTGCAAAATTCAGTATATTTACTACATTTCCATGGCGTTATTCAAACGATACTTTTTCTGGAGTTGTATCCGTCATAATAAATAAAGATGCGGAAGAAACATTTCTGCTGGAGGCATCTGATAAAAAATTAACCAGAGCACTATACTGGTGGTGTTTGGAATTTGTGTGTGAAACTCCTCAATTAGTTATCTAGATAAGTATAATGAATCAAGAGTCATTTATCGACGTTCAACGTCACAGATACGCTCAAGTATGTGAGTGTCAAACCAAACTAAAAAATATCATCGATGATTACACGATAAAGGTAAAAAAATATCGGCGACGTATGGTTGTTATTGATATAATGGTATACTCGGTTTCTGCTGTTATTGCTGGAACTGGATTATTACTATCAACAATAACGATGACAGCGCCTGCAGTTGTAACAATTATAGTTTCAACGGCAACAACATGCGCAGGTATTTTCAGTATTATCGCTAAGAAAATATCTACGTGTACAAATGATAAACTAAACGAGTACATAATGAAATTGCACACAGCAACATCATCTTATTCTAAACTATCATCGTATCTTTCGGCGTACCTCAGCGATGGTAAAATATCCGATGAGGAGTTCGCAACGATAATGGAAACTTATCATGAGGCATTCAAAGTGGATTCTAATGATAAAGTGGAGGGTTAAATTTCCGCTCTATTAAATACGGAGTATTTTAAATAATGTCATCGTTAGAATTACTTCAGCAGGTCGTAGCTAATACAACGCCGTCAAAAACTACTATGATATCATTAAGTTCAACCAATCCTGAATTTAGCGTTAATTTTCCAACTGCAATTCCAGCAAAGGAAATAGCACTAGCGCAGCTTCGAGTTTATCATAGCTGGCCAAATCTCAGATCAAAACCGTTTGGTGGACAACAACCAAATAATTCACTGGTATTTGCGAATAAGAATAAACCGGATGGAACACCTGATTGGCAAGTTGTTGGAATTTCAACGGGCAGTTATCAAATAGACCAGATTAATGACGAGTTCCAACGCAGAATTAAATCTATCACAGGGAAAGAATCTAAAATAGCGATCACTGATTACGAACCAACACTATCAGCGGTGATTGAAATAAATTCTCCTGATTACCTCGTAGATATTTATCAAAGTTCAATTAGATCAGTGTTAGGATGGCCTGAAGTTGCACCTGTTTATAATGGAGTTTCAGAACCAACTAGAAATGAGTTTAAAACGAGTGAAGAAAAATTCATTAAAGATCCAGAATATCGAGAAGAATATCCATGGAATTTATTATTTGAATCTGTTCCAAACAACGACGATAGATATTACTTTACCGATTTTGACGGTAAAAAGATCCCCAAGATATTTAGATCACCATTTAATGCGGTTATCGTAGACCCCAAGACGCGGCGTACTAGAGATATTGTTGATGAAAAATTTTTTAAAGAATTTTTAGATATTCTTAAACTTGAATACGATAAAACGTTTAATGATTTAAGAAATTTACTTATTTCATTATCTCAACATTATGATGATAACGTAAAGCAGCAAATAATCGAGTCAATAAAACATTTAAATGGGATCCTATTTGATTTATACATCGCTAATCGAAGTATTATAAACGTTGCGACTAAACTCGATGAAAATCCTTACACTGATCAAATACGTAAGCAATTATTTCTTAATCATTATAAAATAACAGAAAAAGATTTACAAACATTTATTATACCAGATTTAAATAACGCTGAAATGAAGAAATCATTAAGTGATCTTATTGAAGAATATTATCCCGGAGTAATTGAATCATGGAGAAAAATAGCACCGGTTCTACTAAAACACAATAACAACCCTTTTGGTGCCGGACGTCATATATCGCCAGGTATTGTAAACATAACAACAACAATTGCAGTCAATCTGGTATGCGATGTTATTGAAGGTAGCTATCAGGTAGATCTTTCTAAGTCTAACCAGGCCCAGCAAGGGTACATATTATACAGTTTTAGTCCATTAGCCCCCCCAGGGTGGTTAATTGTATCAGAGCCAATTAACCCCGTGTACCTGCGAGTTCATAATCCGTTATTATCAAGGATACACTTTAAACGTACAGACCAAAACAATCGCATTCTGGACACAAGAAATGAAGAACTAAATATAAATCTGTATGTACGCTCATAGAGCGTTATCATAAAAAAAAAATATCCGGATGTATAGTGCTTGTCTATGATACATAATGGTTGGTATACAATACAGTATAGTATATACTTGTCAATATAACCTTACCGGCAGTCTCATTCAATGCTAATCGGCAACTTTCCCTATGTGGCAACCAGTAACTGACAAAATAATAATACTGTATTCTTTGTTTACATAAAATCCGCGCACAGATTTCTCATAGTGCGCAATCGAAATCTATTGTCTAGAAGGCTGTGGCTGCATAATTATGTTCTTATTGATTATTCCATAACGGATGTGTATCTGTGGCCGATTTCTGCGTAAAGTTATTTTAAGAATACGCTATGACTAAATCAATTTCCTTGGTAACGGCTTAAGCATAGACTCAATGTTATACAGAATTATATATATTTTTTGGAAACTAGAAATATAAAATCCCATTTTACACAGAAAACTGTGGTTTTTGTTAAGAACACTGTAATTTTTAGGAAATAGGTTATTGGTAAACACATACTAACTTTTTCAGTATGTATTTATAACAAGGTCCGATAGCTCAATTGATAGCGCGTAGAAACTCTCATCCGGGGGGTCATGGTTCGAAACCCGAGAAAGACAAATTGTCTGCGGGAGGCGATTTTAGGCCAAGATTTATAATCTATTGGGGGCTCCAGCCCCCCCCCCGTCTTCAGAGTACACCAATCCACTACGTCAACACGTGGTGGATTCACTTTTGTGAATCACCCATTGGTTGATCATTATGGGTTGGTGTGCTGGCGTGAAGACGGCATTTCATCATCATCATCATCATATCATCATCATATCATCTCATCAAAAATATACAGCGGGGGGTGATATGAGGTCGTGACCTTGTGACTTCACTAAAGGGGTACCCCACACAAGGACCATTCCAAAAGACACAATCGCAAAACTAAAAATAAACCTAATGAGATTCCAGGTCACAAAGACCAATCAGCCTTTGAGTTTCTAGAGTTTCGGTTACGGATATCTAGGAATTCTTGTAAGGCAATAAACAGAATCTGATTGGTCACTAAAATAAGACCTACACGTGTATAAACAACCCTCTGAGTTTCTAGAGTTTCGGTTACGGATATTTAGGAATTCTTTCGGAGGTAAACAAATAACACGTACAGACAGCCCTCTGAGCCTCTAAAGTTTCGGTTTCGGATATTTAGGGGTTCTCTTGGGGGTAAATGTCTAAACAAAGAACCTCATTAGGTTTATCTGATACAACTATGGAATGGTAGATCGAATATCACCCCGCGCTGTATATTTTTGTTTATTTTTATATTAAATATACACTTATTATATAATGAATTTTGAAAATATCAATGTCATTGTTTCTGCGATTAAAAAATTACAATATAACGGTATCAATGTATCTGACAATCTTAATGCTGAAAAGATTCTATGTGATTTTGACTCATTACAACAACGAAAGAACGAGAACAGATTCACGCTATCTGCTGATTATAAATTCATGAAAATTATCCAACAAGGAATGTTAAAGTCACTGGCAACTGTCACTGATGATCAGGTAAAGTTGTTTGTGCCTCTCTCAAACGCTATTGACAAAATCAAGCTAGAATTATCTCATGGATACGAACAGAAAAAGATTATGAACTTTCGTATAAGACAGTTAAGAGAGCATTGTGAAAATACGAGTGAAAATACGAGTGAAAATGACAGCGATAATGATGGACCATTGACTGTGATAATAGCTAAACAAAATCCTTGGGAAAACTAACATATTCTGCTTAGTATAATGCAACCTACACACATTGACAAGTATATTGTATCAAAGAACCAACCATTATATTTCAGTAGGTATCAAGTACAATATTTCCCGTGCTTTTTATGCAAAGTTTTTCGTTGAGTTTGCTAGTTTTCGTTGGGTCAAAACCCCAAGAAGGTTAACGGAAATTAACATTAGATTTTAAATTTGTTGATCAAAAACTGGTTTTTTCCAGTTCTTTTGCTCGTATTGTGTAGTTTTTTGCTAGCGAATTACGATAAAAATCCGGAAAAAAACCAGTTTTTCATCGATAAATTTAAAACCTAATGTTAATTCCCGTTAACCTTCCTGGAGGTTTCACCCTCAGAATTTGTCAAAATCTGACTGATTTTCACTGATTTTTGGTCATTTTTCATGCAAAAAACGAGATTTTCGAACAAAAAACGCGGTTTTCAGAACAAAATCAACGAAATAAAAAAAAATTAAATAAAATTATTTTTATTTGCAGTACTTGAGATCCAAATTCACTGAAATGTTTTTACAAAGTATGGACAATCAGGATAGCTTTTGACATTAACTCGTATCTAGTATAAGCGGACAACTACATTATTTATCATTATGCTTGACGGAGCGCTTAATCATTTGGTAACATTAAAAATACGGTAGACTAAACGTATTGAAATCTTATTTTTTGTGCAAATCTTTTGGAAAAGGAAGATTTCTGCATATTTTCTGCCACGTGTTGTACCGATCGTGGTACTATGTCAAAGTATTTACTAGCAGAATTAATTGATTCAAAACTAATTTCTTCCCCAGTCTCTGTATTTACGGATTTAATAGCTCTCTTTCCGTATAATTTACACCTTCCTGTGTTTCCGGATTTACAATTTTGACTCTGTGTAGTAATTCGTAGATTTCCAAGTGAATTGTTAAGTTTATCGCCGTTGATGTGATCCACCACATACCCATCTTTGATCAGTCCAAAATAACACTCGTAGGTAAATATATGAGATCAATATCTTTTTTTCTTGCCATTAGTAGTAAATCTAAGATAACCAGTATTATCAATACTACCGACTGGTTTTTTCAATCTGCAGTTTCTAATCACACCTTCTCGAGATGCTTCATAATTGGTAATGATTGGATGTGACACAAACTCATTTTGCTCCATTTATATATATAATACTCTTTGTCTAAATCATTGTTTTTTGAAAATCTAGCCAGATAATCTTCTTCGGTTTTTATAGGAGAGTCAGTGTTATATTTTTTATCGTAATATCGTTTCAGCTCTCTGTACTTTTTACCACCGCATTGCGCACACAGGTGAGTCTTTCCTCGCACTCCAGCACTACACACAATACACGGTTTTGGTCCTAGACTCCCATTTCTGACGCATTGCATATGATAACTACAGTATTCATTCACACATGTTCTGTTACACGGAGATTTATAACCGATTTTTAACCAGTGGCAATGATTTGGTTGAATCATATACAAAAGATTAATATTCAATTAAATATATATTTTGCCCTAATTATAATATGGAAGAATTATCCGTGACTGAACCCTACGCAACCAGATTCGATCTTGACAGACTACCCGAGTATAAATTTAGTATTTCGATGCAAGATCTAGCTTTAACTAATAAAGATATAATTAAACGTATCCGTGAGGCCAAGAAGGAATTTCGTGACGATGGTGCAGTTCATGCATGGTCAACATTCAGAGTTGGAAATGTTTCTAATACGATGAATGACAAACGGGGAAGAGTAATCATTAACCACCTTGATAATCAAAAATATTTTATTTTAATAAAATTTATTGTAAATACAGAAGAAGATATTTGGATTATTCGTGACAAGCGCGATCCCGCCCGCGTGCAGTCAGGAAATAATATCTTCTTGAGTAATAAATCTAAACCAGGAATACTAACTGGTATAGATAAACCGTATTATGAGCGATCGTACCCTGTAACTGCGGTTGTCTATGGAATATTTCCGCTGAATAATAAACCTGATGTTGGTGATCTCAAACCGATGAAATTGTCAAGGATAAACTGCGTAGCTGAGCGAGTTACAGAACACTTTACAAACGCGATACGTGGTAATGTTTTAACGGATTTAAGACTTAAAAAAATAAATACGTGGGCAGAGTCGGTTAAAGATACCGGAGCGTCTATCAAAGATGTTGCTGAGTTAGAGAAGAAATTAAGATTTCCAATAGCAGTAAAAACATTAACCGGAGAGATTTTGTACAAACCGAAATATATAAAAAAATGGAACTCCGATAGATATTATTGATCATAACGCGCACGCGTGGACTGCTGCAGTAACAATATTTCCACGAGATAGAAAGGTTAAATTTTATGACGGTGATATCTCTGATTTTATTAAAAATATTTGTAAAACCGATCCTGTTTCTGTTTGGTTATTTCAGAGTTCGGAATATGATCATTACGATCAATTTGTACGACCTAATGGTGATATTTATCGTACAGAATCTCTCCATGATGAAACGGAACATCTTGCACTGAAATATACCTCTGATGATGTCATAGTTAGACAATTATTGAATAACTGTTTTACTGTTCCGTCAGTCGCTGCTCATTTCGCTCAGGAGAAAATTTCATGGAAAACGACACGATCGGAATTTCTTGAAGATGTCAAGAAAAGTTGTATAGAATATGGGCACGGTGGATTATGGAACACCAAATACGATTACAACGACGTTATCTCGGTTGATATGATAGCGTGTTATCCTGGGAGTTTTCTTGGATATGGAGCATGTTCTAAATATTTTAAGAGATTCGGACATCCTACACATGACATGACCAGGGTTGCAATAAACGGATCCTTACCAGATTTTGACTTAACAGGATTTGCTCACGTAGAATCATTCGAGTTTAGAGAAGATCTCCATGCGATTACTTATATTTGGTTCGGAAGACATTTTTCAGAGCGATGTTGGGTTCCGATAGTACTATTGCGATATATGCTTGATGCTGGATTTTTAATATCGTTGAGGGTAACTGAAGCGATTATATCGTATAGTTCACAGAAGCAAGTTTGGTTACCAAAACCGGATAGATTTAATATCGATGATGCCAGGAAAGAATTCCCTGATATTGATGAAGATCATGTCATTAAAATAAGTAAATGCAGGAACGAGTACGATGAAAAACTTGCAAAAGATCTTGGTAGAAAGATAATCGGTAAGTTCACTCAAGGAGGTTCATACGATTATAAACGACATTGTACAAGATTGATTATGGACGATGCTGAACTAGATTTTATAATCGCTGATACAACGGAGAAAATATATTTATAAACCGATGTAATGCTTATTTATCAGATGCAACAACACTAGGTACCATTGTGAGCTATCTTGATGGCGACTCACCACAGTTTACTCATTTAAGATCTTCGATGTTAGCTTATGTTTCGATAAATCTATTGTCGATGATAAATAGATTTCCTCGTTACGCTGTTAGAGTTGCTACGGATTCATTTTATGTACACAAAAAATATAAAGATTTATTAAAACTCGGTAATGGTGAATGGGGAAGGTGGAGGATAAAACAAGAAAATATACTTAGTTATTCTGAATCTGCCGAAGTTGAAATTGCGGAGACATATTACAAAAATAATAATCAAACATCAAAGTCATCTGCACCATCTGTGTACGATCCTGTATCTAGACATAAGACCGTTTATCTTAATGGGTGTGGTGGTTCAGGTAAAACAACTCGTGCGATTAACTTATTTATGAATAATAACTCAGATATAATTGTTTTGACACCTACACATAAACTTGCTAGAGATTGTTTTGACACCTACACATAAACTTGCTAGAGAAATAAAGCAACGGGGAGTAAAATCATGTACATACCATAGTTTCTTTAGATGGTGCGGAGACACGTGGACCCCATCGCGGATGGGTGAAAAATATATACCTAGGTATATATTATGGGACGAGATATGCACGGTGTAGTTAGAAACACTAAAAACATTTCTTGATTGGTTGTTATTGAAGAATACTGCTGTGATTATGTGTGGCGATCATGGTCAACCACCACCCTTTGTTGGACAGTCTCCACATGAATGGTTGAAAACATTTGTAGATTATTACGAAGAAATAAATGATGACCATAGAGCTATTCATGAACCGCTGAAAGAACTTAAAAGATTAATCAGACTTCAGCCAGATCAAATACAATGCGAGATTCTGCGTAAAGTAATTGCAGAAACTTCTATGAATGATTTTTGGATTTTATGGAGACCTGCTGATTTAATAGTCTCAAGTAGAAAGATAGTTCGTGATGAACTGCAAAAGAAATTATTTACGTTACATAAAGAAAAGTTTCCGGATCTACCCGTACCTTTGTGTTATCGCCCAGCAGATACTCGACGACAAAATATTGATGTTGAAATACCAGGTGCCTTGGTTCCACCAAGGGTACAAAATCTTGTCTTGAATGATATCGTGTTGGTTGCTGTTGTTGTTGAGAGCGCGTTGAACATGGATAAATTGCCATGGACGTTAGGATACGCTATAACGATTCACTCGTCGCAGGGATTAACTATAACTGATACTAGAATCTGGATTGTAGATGATCGTATTGAATGGTCGAATTTAGTCTATCTCGCCGTATCTCGAGTCCGGAAAATATCGCAACTACATAGGGTTATTGTAGATTACGTAATAACTGAAGAAATCATTCACAATGTCGATATCAATAAAAAATTAGTCAGCTATAAGCAGTTTGACAAAAAAAAAATAAGCGTGACTTTGATCTTGATGTTGAATTTATTATAACACTAAGACAACAACAGAACAATCATTGCGCAAGTTGCAACTGTAATATGTCATGGCAGTGTTTTAATCCAAGACAATTTACCGTAGACAGAATTAATAGCGATCTCGGTCATACACGTGATAATGTGATGCTGACCTGTCTTGAGTGTAATCGACGTCGAGGTTCTGGACGTTTACAAAATTGAGCTTGGTGGTAATTGCGTATCCTCAGGAATTACTTGCAATTGTTCACGTACAAATCCACGTTGAGGGGCTGTAGAATCTAGTCTGTAGATTGGAGGTCTACCAGTGGATCTAACCACGCTAGAAATTTTATGTGTAGTCACGCTCCAGATAGGATCGGTTGCTCTTTTTTTACCACCTTCAAGTTCGCCAGGTTCATATAAATATCTAACTGTAACATTACCCAATACTGGTTGAGAGAAA
>JAECUM010070265.1:0-19994 GCA_016617855.1 Megalonaias nervosa | reverse complement strand
TATATAAAGAATACAAATCATACGGCGAATAACAGTCCTTTCAAGTACACTGGATCCAGCAAGGGATCACGTGTGTCAGGGATTGATTAAGATAAATGCAATAAACTGACAACGAACAGTGAAATACGAGTATCTAACTAGTCTGAGCGCTTTCGACTCTTAATGAGTCTTTCTCAAAGGCAAATACAAAACACAGACAAGGCAAACAAATTAAACACAAAACCGTTGTGTTTGCAGAACTTTACATGGCTGTTTCTACAGGAATTAAACCTTTAAATTTATTATGTTTCAACTAGGTTTTTTCAACTTGTTGCGAATACTGGAACATATTTGTATTGACCTAGAAATCGATGAGCCATAACGACATCTGTTGTTTTATGTAAATTTATGTAAGCGCAAATCATATCCCGGATATTTCATTGTTATAGTAGTAATTATAGGCTATGAAGCAAATTTAGGAACCACACAAAAGAAAACGTGCAGGCTGGAAAAGATAATTTCATTTGTGCACGGCTGTCTTTTTCTAGTTTTCTTGGTTTAAACCGCTTGGTTGCAATGTTCTAAGACGGCGTATCCAGTAAGATTCCTTTTCTTTCCTGGTTTCGGAACTCCAGTTGGGGTTGTGAGCAATATATATATATATATATATATATATATATATATATATATATATATATATATATATATATATAAAATCTTACTTTTGTACTAATCCTAATGAAATAAAGTTTGGTAAAGCCTTTTCTTCTAGAAATTGATCAATATTAACTACTCTTGTAAGTTTGTTGACATAATTAAGAGAAAATGTTTTGCAAGTGCCACTAACATACAAATTGCCAAGCTAACCGAGTATGCAAGTGTATGAGTATGTATGTGCTTCTATATACGAATATTTATGTACATTTAAGTGTATGCAATTGTAATTAATACGTAAATGTGCATGTGTTTATATGTGTAATACGTTATAAAAATGCTATCATGATGTGCTGCTTGCATTCTGTTTTAGATTATGCAATAGCAATGCACACCCCAGTTTGTCATATATCTGTTTTTACCTTAAAATATTGTATAACTACTCTCTACACACACTGCCACCTAATATATATAAGCATTGCTTTGCTCGCATTTGCCGTCTGCGTGTTGCCTGAGACTGAGATTTCAATACAAAAGAAAAGTTCTCCTCTGATCTGCATATTCATTTATATTATTTTGTGGAAAGGATTCAGCAAACGATTTGCAATCTTCGATTTGAATATGTGGCATCTCTATTGAATACTGGAGGTATTCGTGCCTGTAGATAGAGTGTTGAACAGAGGTCGAGGAATTTATCGTTTCAGGAAAACAGCATACTGAAAAACCTGTTCCCGTAACGGACATCAGAAAAATGTTGCAATGAGTTACCTATCTAATATTTATTGCAGTATATAATTCACAACTACGACCTCATTACATTATTAATTCTGAAGTAATACATTTTATCATTTAGGTACGATAATATTTAATTTCATTTTACGAAATTTTGGTCAGAAGTTATTATTGATTTCGTTTTAAGCTAGGCAAATATTTAAAACGAGACTTTCATGCCTGAGACATGGATAATGTACCTTTTGTATTATAAATCTCTCAAAAGGATTACTGTACGAAATTATATAAAAAAAAGTATTAGTGCCAGTCTGCTTTTAAAGCGATTCTTCTTCATCCTATATGTGGTTATATTGCGTTCTGTCACATACCGGTTATAATGGACTTAGTATAACGTTCTCATTCGTTGAGCTTAGCTAGACAGTTAGGGCCATATAATTTCTTTGAAAAAATTTAAGCTGTGATTGAAATCAGTTGATTAGGTGATATAAAATATACACCAAGATAAAGAGCCTGCCTTTTTTAGACACCAGTAGCAGTAGTATTTACATAATTTATGCTGGGCCAAGGTATTGGCAACTATTTGTTATTATTTACTGTCTTTTAATCAATACCATGCGATACACACGATACAATATTAATGGTCATAATGCAAAGACCAATACCAAATTTTTACGAATCCCAATCCGAAACGCTATTCTACATAATACACATTTATTTACTACGTATTCTTTCTGGGTCAGTCTGAAGCACCGTTCTTTTTATATAAATAAAATAACATCCTACCCACTCCCACGAGCCACATATATTCCTTTTTAAAAAATAACACAGTATCGACGATAGCCTTAGAAAAACAAAAGCATGAATCTTGTCTCAGCCGTTCATCACCTTATTTGAAAACCCTACCCCCTAACCCACGAAACAAAAGAATCCAAATAAGAGGTTATAGCCAAACACTACAAGAATCATTAGCCATAGTGTGGCCATTCAAAAGGAGCGTAACCACATACTCAGAAACCAATATTACCCTAATTTTGATTCTTCTTAGATGCAAACACGCTCAAATCCAAACTCCCGAAGTTGAAATTCTTTAATATTTGAAATCTAAAAGTAAAAAAATTACAAATATAAAGATACATACTGTCAAGCTTCGCTAATTAATGCCTAATGTATTGAAATATAATTACAGGTAAGCATGTTGCAAAACTTCTTTCCTTTCAAGTCAAATACAGACTGCAAAAACTGACCGTGAGAACAGTATTCACTTCTTTTTGGACACATCGATAATGACAGTGAGGAAAAGATCATACATATGTAATATACACGTCCCGCGGAATACTAACTTTGTAAAACGGAAATCATTTCTAATAGATTTGGTAATATTATTCCAAGCATTTAGCCTGGAATAAAATAAGAGATCGAAAGAAAAAAAGTTAAAGACTGTAAGTAGACGGAATGAAGCCACGAGAAACAACATACTTGAACCAACCGGGCTGAAAGAGGAATAAAATTAAGCAACCTGTTTACTTGTATATTTATATACATTAGTGATTCATTCGCGATTCTTTACTGTATTTATCTTTGTACGATCTATTAACCATTGTGAATTTGACAATGTAAATAATTGCTAATCTTTTAAATTGGTGCTTATCCAGGATGGTTTCAAATCTAATGAGTATTTACCGGTATCTGCAAACGTTACTACGCTCCTACTGATTGGCGATGATACGGTTAATGCCTTATGTATTAGAGTATATCACCTCTTATCTGGATTAAATTGTTGTTATTGTTGTGGGATTAAGGTCATTTTGCAATACATAGCGGCCAGTATAACTGGTGGAAGAAGAACACTAAAAAAAAAAAAAAAACAGGGAAGAACAACCGACCAAGGGGAAGCTACTGACAAGCTTTCTCACATACCCACATGGGCCGAGGCTGAGACAGGAACAGCGCGGATAGAAGTGAAATGGCAGTCATCATTAAATGCGAGCGTTTAAGACCACTCGGCCAGCTGGGGACCCAAGGGTTCATTTGTTTCATTCGATTGGTTGTTGTTGTTGTTGTTGTTGTTGTAAGGTTTAACGCCATTTTTCAGTACAAGATAGGTTATACATGGCGGCCAGTATTAATGGTGGAGGAAGAACCCGGAAAAAACCCGGAAAGAACCACCGACCCACGAGAAGCTACTGGCAAGCTTTCTCGCATACCCACATTGGCTGAATCCGAGACTCGAACCCACGCAGACAGAGGTGAGATGGCAGTGGTCCGTAACGGAGAGCGCTTTAGACCACTCGGCCACTCGGGGCCCCTCATTCGATTGGATGATGATTTCTAAATATATGATGGTGTATAACAAAGCCACGAATCACACTGCTTAAAGAAATGTATCTTTCATGGTAAGCTGTTGGTGTTTGAAGATATTCTTTATGTCTCGTTTGAGTTGTATTTTGGGTGTTTATTTTTTTCAATATTATCATTGTGGCGCAGCTAATACAGACCATACACTACTAATACCCAGCATTCCTTACTATTAAAACTACGAAATCCTTCCTTCGTTTCTGCTTTACTGCACGCTAGGCATATAGTATTACAATATATCTTCATAAATATTTGAATTACATAGGGTTTTATTTGAGATATATTTATAAAACAGATGTCTCTATCCATTGATCAATGCATATATCCAACTATCTATGTATCATTCTTTCCATTCATTCACCTATCAATATATCTATAAATGCGTAGATATGTTAATGACGATTCGCATATATACATATTCACGTAAAATACCTTCTGCTGTAAATACATGTTTGAAAGTTGGTAATATAAAATTTAGCAAGTCTGGTTATTGATTTAATTCAATTTATTTCAGGAACGGATAGATTAATAGGCGCCAATGTTATAGGCTATGCTGCAAACGGATCGCAAATTGAAATTAAAAGTTCATTGCCAGAGTCTGCAAAGATTGAAATTGATGTAAACACCTTAAATCCCATCCAGAATGTGAGCATTGTACTACCTATCAACTCATATGAAAATATAATCAACATTTGTGAAGTTCAAGTTTTTGAGAGTAAGTATATCTAAAAGTAAGCATTTCAGCTTCTAGAAAACCACATAGATTTTAATAGCTATATTGTGTAATTAATCTTGCTATTTAGTTTCATCAAATTAATGTCTTGCACCATAACAAAGATTGCATAATATAATTCAGGGTTAAGAAAACGAAAAAGAATTGCACAACAAGTGAGTGAATGATATTAATATATATATATATATATATATATATATATATATATATATATATATATATATATATATATATATATATATATATATATATATATATTCTTTGAATAATTATGTTACACAAAAGACAAGTGGTCCAGTAAGAGCCACATTCTTTGAAAGATATGCACCTCCCAAAGTGTCAACGTTGCCTATAACGAAATTACTCAGTGTGATTATTACTTTCCGATTTATAAAAGAACAATAATACAACTTTTTCAAATAGTTTCATAGACATGTTGTTTATCCCATATTCTATGTTCGCAAAACGTTCTGTCACCTGATCACAAACAAATGAAGCTTTCGGTTGAAATATAAACTTGGCTCCTAAACAGAACATGGACTATCTCGTAAATATTTATTTAATTTTGTTTCGATATGTTCTTTCCAAAGAAATGTTAATCGGTTGGTCGATGATGAATAGAGGCAATTAACAGCATTGTTCGTGGTGAGATTTGCAATGAACTTGAAATGAGATTCGCGTATTCTGAATAGGTTTTCCAACGAGACGGTGATTCAATACATTGTAAATTAAATGTTGAACTTATGAAAGCTTAAGAGACTAGTCCCGACAATGTTGGTCGGACTCCTGATCGTCGCCTCAATAAGAGTTGATCAAAATATCCGTTTATGTCAATTTAAACTAACAAAGCATGACATGTGTTGCCTGGAGACTTTGTATATATGAAATGATCTAAATTGTTATATCCGCACATATCTAGTTCATACAGAATTAAAAACAGGCATATGTAGCTTTCTAACAGATGGTTGCAGCAGTTTGCAATACAAGTATTAGAAGATTGCTAAAGTAAATAAGTTCTTTGCAAGAAAATACTTCTAAATGATTTTATGTAATTAGGTGGATCTTTAATGTCTTTCTGAGCGCTCCTGGACAGTATTTGGGCTTTTGTGTCAAAATTCATCATACCATTCTGCCACATCACAATACGTTGGACATACTTGGATCCAACATCATATCCTATTACCAAACTATATACGTTTTTCTTTATTTTGGGGGTAGGTGGGGGCTTACATCTAACTCTTCAAAGATTTCTACATTAGCTTATAAATTCGAATTGCAAGTGAAAGTGAGACCATTTTCAAGAACTATACCTTATCCGATGATTCGGCTTTGATATCATGGTATGTTAAAAAAACGTTTATTATTACTTCTTTTATGAATATGACTACGTCATGAATTATATACCTTGTCTGTCGTAATGAACTGTTAGGCTGTTTTTCGTTTCAAACTTTAATACTTTTTCCAGAACTACAACTCTTTCTTGTTACTACTTTTGCAAATATAACAACATCAAGAATCACATATAAGGTCTAATATATTGAACTGTTTTTCGTTTTTCTTCTTCTCACTTAATGCCTTAGTTATCAGACACTGGTTCATTTTCTAATGAAGACGATAGGGATCATCAAATTAATCATCATTGTACTGAATCTAGATTTTAAATATTTCATTTCCCTCAAATAGTCTTAATTAAATTTGTCACTTTATATATATATATAATTGTTTTCCTACTTTCATTTTACGAGAAGAGATTGCTTTCCCTGACTGTCTCCACAAGTTGATCTTCTATTGCTCATTCCTTTTCTTCTCATTTCAGCTCTCCATTTCGTTTAACTCATCTTTTCATCAGTCTCAATTGCTCATCATTACTGTTTACTGCACCCTTCTCATGCCAATTAAAGCTAACATCCCTTGGTTTACGTTCTGTAGCGGACAACATATCCTCTTAGGAACAAATGTTGGGGTAATTTAAAAATTCCCTTGGCCTTTCTTGCCACACTTGAGTGTAATTGACGGAATTCTCAGCAACTACGTTCTCACCATCAAATCAGATGTCATATCAGTGACACATAGATTAATCAACTACGCACGCCCGTGGACTTAAGCTACCGGAACTGTGAATCACCAGTGTAACAATATATGAATGAGCGGAGAGAATAAATATTATGGCAAATGTTCAGAGCCAGAGGAGTACTCAAAAAGCAAGTAATAATAGATTAATTGAAACACTGTGTCCAAAATACATGCGAAATCAGATAACTTTTGTTTAAAACGGCGTAACTTGCAGCTCTTTTGCGATATATTAGCCGAAGAAAAGAAAACGTCAGATAGGAGGCAATGAGTGTGTATAACGCACTTAAAGGACAAAGGAATATTAAGATCATGTGTGAGTACGTAAAACATGTAAAGCACGTTAAGCAAACAGCCTAATTATCTATTTTGAACTCCAAAATATATAAATTACTTAATCTGCATGCTGGTGAAAATGTACAGACAATCAATCAGTTTTTTTTTTAAAAAGTGTTTAAAAGATAAAGAATAGCTATATAAAATAAAGAGAGGTCTTGTTTGAAGCATGTCATATTCATTTCGCCATTTGACAAATTGCCAGCGATCAAACAGTTAAGCACAATTCATTCAACAATATCCTCAGAAGTGACGCTCTAGCGTTAGGCTTATTGCCGAATCAGATTTTTGTTTGCTTTTGATGGTTTTAGAAACAGTGTTTAAACATTGTTTGCTGTAATATACCTAGGAAATGTGAGCTGTGTGCCTTTCCCAAGAAAACGCTTAAGTATACTTGGGCGGTATTAGAACCTGCATAAACCTGACTATCTAAGCAACTGAGCAACAGCGGCTCCCTAGTTCAGACAAGAAATACAAATATGCAGAATCTTGCACAATCCTGACTTAGTTATATAATCTTCCTCTCTCTCTCTCTCTCTCTCTCTCTCTCTCTCTCTCTCTCTCGTTATATTATATTATATTATATTATATTATATTATATTATATTATATTATATTATTTTGCATCAGATAATATTGTATTATATTTTATTGTACCACATTACATTATATTATATTATTATATATGTGTGTTTGCGTGTGTGAATGAAACATTGCAACGCACCGCTTGAAATATCAGAGAAATTAGCGAAACATATTCGAGATATAAAGAGGACGACGTAAGTACAAAAATGCAAATTTACAAACATAATTTGACTTACATTTAATATCTTTTTTATATTGCTTTCTTATTGAAACCAGCCCACTCCAAAAAAAAAATATTAATATATCATAAAATGCAGAAAAGTATATTCTTTTAACTATTAACAATATGGCAAATAATGCATTTCAATTTCGTAAGAAGACCACTTTATGTTTCATTACCCTGCAGGTGATTTGTTTCAATGATTGAAATAAAGTAAGTTTAACCGGTTACGGCAATGATCCATATTGTCTGTGTTATTTCTTTTAATGTATTTTTAGACTTAAATATAGCACGGGGCAAATCAACCCAACAAAGCTCAGTTTATAGTGAAGGCTCTAAAAGCTATGGAGCAGATTTGGCCGTTGACGGAAATGAATCGAGTGAATTTAGTTACGGATCCTGTACTGCTACCGATCCTAACATGGGTGGCTATATATCAACTATTCGAACGGTTTCATGGTCAGTGAACCTTGGCAGAGAGTACCTCATTTCCTACATCAAAGTTTTCAACCGCAAAGATGGTAACTATTTGTATAAAATCTTTGAATATTTTATATTATGATGTGCATTCCCCTAGACATAGTAGACGCTTAAGTTGATACCGTCAAGAATGTAGGGAAGGAAACGTTATAAAATAATCTAACTAGCGTTACTAATATGTTTCTGGCATAAAAGATAATACCTAGGAAACGATTATATTCAGTACTGTATGATTATTGGGAAACATCAAATAAAAGAGACGTTGAAGGTCCAAATGTACGTTTCTTACGGGTGTAAAGACAATGTTTACCCTAGATTATATATATATATATATATATATATATATATATATATATATATTACGGTCAATCTAGGGTAAAGCAAATAAGTCTTTAAGAGAGATAATTCGTCAACAAATCAAGAGAGTCATGAGAGAAAATGGGAAAAGTGCTCACAAATTGGTGGATCTACAGAAGTGAGCGAAACCTCCAATACCTATCTTATAATTCACCTATTACTCTCTCAAAAGACACTTAGATTCCTGGATTGATTACAGGTGTAAGTATGTGATGACACATTTTTAGAAAACAAACACAGCGTGTATATATATATATATATATATATATATATATATATATATATATATATATATATATATATATATATATATATTACAAAATATATGAAAGGCTCTGATAGATCTGATGACATCTTACTATCCATAAGCGCATGTTATTCATCACGTAAAGAAAGTGATACACAAAAGACTATCAAGTTGTTAAAGTCTCCACAAAGAGCCTCAATTTGCACACGATATTAGGCTTCCATGACTATAATACAACAAAGTATACAATGCTTTCTGTGCAATATATTTGTGAAGAATTTAGAAATGCATGTTTCAAGAAGTATTAACTGGCTCCTGCACACCATTATAGTATTCTTGATTCGGCAAACGGGGCATCGTTCAAAGTTTGTAGCGTAGAGTTAGAACTGTAAACCGATTTTTATGTGTGTCATGTTAAGAGGTGTAATATTTATGCTGATTATGGAAGGAACTTTAAAAACATCATATATCTAATATATAAGATAAATCGTACTCAGTCACTATGTATCTCGATTGCTAAAAATGGAAAAATATTGACACAAAAATAAAAGTCATAAAGCACAAATTTGTTATGCTCTGATTATAATACTAATAGTTAATTTGTTAGTATCTATACATATCATCACTATTTTAAATACTTCTCCTTAGCCACTGAAACGTTAATATCCAAAGTTGAACAAAAATATAACATTTACAGAAGAAAACTTATTTGATGATTGAACGGGCATGAAATAATTAAAGCAATTATGTTCATCGAAGAATAACGAACGCTATGTTATTATCTACCGTAACCTTTGTGATCTCCAAAACCTGATGTAGTAACAATATTGCAACTGATGTAGTAACAATAACACATAGCTCTAATGCTATCCCCTACATCCATGTAGTAACATTACCCTATGTCCATGCACTGATTTGTGACATCCAAAATTTGATGTAGTAACAACACTACATAGCCATCACAGCCAAACCAAAACCCATGTAGCAACATTACCCTCTTTCCAAGCACTGATTTTGTGATCTCCAAAACCTAATGTAGTATCAATACTACATAGCTGTCCCCCAAACCCTGTAGTAATATTATCCTATTTCCAGGCACTGATATTATGAGCTTCAAGACTTGATGTAGTTACAATACTACAACTGATGTAGTAACAATACTACATAGCTCTCCTGCTATCCCCAAACCCATGTAGTAACATTACTCTATTTCCATGGTAAAATTCTAACATTCATTTTGTCATTTAAAAAATATGATGTAGTAAGATTATTACAGCTATGCTTCACACTGCCTCCAGAATATAAAAGAAAATTCAGTGTTGTCTTTCTTATAGGACATTACCTTTCTATTTAATATTAAATATCAGTACTACTTGCAAATCCCTTCTTCATAGTAGTATTACCATTCCGGTGGCCTAAGTGGTTAGTTTATCCACTCAGATGCGGGAGGTCACAGGTTCGAACTCTGGATGAATCATACCAGAGATTTATAAAAACGGTACTAACAGCTACCTTGCTAGGCATTTAGCATTAAGAGGTTAGTGTTAAGACTGGTCGGCCTGGTGTCAGGATAAATGTGACTGGGTGGGACATCATGTTACATGTCTGCGGGATGATGTCCCAGTGCTAGACATCACTATAAACTGCCACACAGATATCATAGCGATATCACTAAAAATTGTTAAATCTACATTAAAAATCCGAATCACACACACATAGTAATATTACTCTACTGATTATCAACTGTGACTACTTTCCCAAGTCAACGTTGCTGATCTCCATGCTCAGTGTAGTAATGATAGAACCCATCATATGACTTTGTGTAGAATAGGAAAATTCCATTTGAAGCTTAGAATTTTATGTCATACACAAGGATGTGCTGAGTGTTTAATGCAAATTTATAATCCCAAGGATGGAATTTTCAATCCTACACTAAAGCACAACGATGGATTCTTTGTCTCACATTTCTGTGCTAAAAGGGTAGTCCAGGTCAAAAATTCATACTATGGAAACTGCTGTAACTTCCAAACTGCAAAACAACCACTTAAAATTTCCTTAACATAACATTGAGCATAAAAAGTTAGATTTACACTGAAATATTCAGTGTAACTTTCAGTGATATTTAATAATATTTCAGCTTTCAAAGAACAGTACCGGTAGTTAAAATGGCTATAGTAATTGCAATACGCAGGCCTGAATTGTGTACTGAATATAGTTTGTGCAATGACACAGATATCAACAGATTACAAGAGGAAGTCCACTTTTATTGATAAGATTAATCATGACAGACAAATAACAGTAACATAGTTCTCGATTCAACTTTGAGCAAGAATTGATTTAAACTTCAGAAAAAAATACCGAGAATATACATTTTTTTTAACAAAAATCAATTACAACATAGTTTTTTTAAACTCAGAATTGGACTATAGATGCTGTTCATGTAGCTAGGTTGATCAGTGTGAAACATGTTTGTGGAACTTAAACCACTGCTCAATTTAATATGTAAATATGTTGCAAATAATGTTTAATTTGATTATTGGGGAAAAAATTTGAAGTGATGATGCAAACAAGTGTTTGATATTTTGTGTGCACTATGCTCCCAGTAAATTGTCAATATATTGAGAACTTATGATAAAGGTCAGGTGTGAAGCACCAGCAAGCAATCTTGCACTGGTTTCGAAAGCGGAAAATACAACCATACACATCTGAATGTGAGAATATTACTATATTGCCTAACTGGGGTCAGCTCAGGTGATTAGGATGCATGTAATTTAAAATCAGATTACTTTCTTCATGCTGGGATCAGCCTGGCATAGATAAGATGAGATCAGCCCAGAATACACTCTAATGCTGGGATCAGCCTAGTATAGATTGGAAATCATCATAATCTTGTACAGTGTTTCATTCAGATTCTAGCTCATGTGTAACCCCTACACAGAGAGAGCCAAAGTTTTATTGAAGTAGTGAAGTTACTGTATATATATATATATATATATATATATATATATATATATATATATATATATATATATATATATGTGTCTATGTGTGTGCTTAGTGACTTGGTGGTGCATCTTATATTTGTTATCATGAATAGATAGTTGGTTACTACTAATACGAAAACCAGCTGCATACCAACTGTGAAGATAATATCAAGTATGTGACTTCTGAGAAACATACACTTTATAGCATATAAGACAGGGTAAATGGTCCCTTAAAACATATTTTAATAAAAACATACACTTTAAAGCATATAAGACAGGGTAAATGGTCCCTTAAAACACATTTTAATAATACATATGTGGATTCTGTCATATAGAAAATGTACAAGTGAACAACTTATACATTTATAGTACATACACACATATTCTTAACAGAATAATTTTTGTCAAGATTGAATAATAGCATGTATAGTCAATGGGATTATAAGAGTTTGAAACATATTGGTTTCTGCTTTATATGGCAACCTGATGGAAAATTTAACTGTGATATTTCTAACACCAGTCCGCCAGTTTTCCAGGCATTTACTTAAAAACAATTTCTACAAAAGTTGTGCCACTGTAATCTCTCTACCAATATCCAGTATTCATAGCATATGTAAGAGATTTGTTTTTACTTAATTCCCCTCAAATACTTCCAATGTGAATAAAAATGTGATAGGAGTGTTTCACATTACATGTACAATGAATGTTCTACCAAGACTGGGCTACTAATGACCGGTCTTACAACTGTGTGGCTGTCATAATGATCACATGGAGAATATCATTCAAGTCACATTACCCAGAATATGCTATTATTTGTCTTTTAGACTAAAGAAAGACAAATGAGTGGTAGGAGGTCCACTTTGTCACAATACAGCAAATTCAAATTAAAATGCTATGAAAGCATATTTATTTTTATCTATAGGGGCATTATTGATTTTAAGCAAAATTTGCAGCCCAGTTATAGTCAATACATTTTACATACATAATTGATATCGCTAATCAAATATACTGTTTAGGATTAAGTTTAAAAATGCTAAATATATATAACTTGGAAAATCTAATATAAAATATTCATCCTCATTTAAAGAAAGTAATTCACTAATTTATGTTAACCTGTTTGATTTCAATTGTATTTTTGGAAATTATTTTATATAAAGGTTATAAAAAAAACCAACCGAAAACCTAGCTATCAAATTAAAAGGAACTATTAAATCAATTGATTCAAATATCATAACATGGAAAATGTGCCTTCACATGTTGTCTGACCGCTGCTGCAGATATCTGTAGTGTCTTCTTTTCTGTCATCAAAACAAAGATGTCTTTGGAAACAAAAACATCGTCTTTTATCTTCCACTTATGTTTGGGCTCCATTTTGCCCTACAGTCTCACTTCTCTGAGGATGAAGTTTCAGAAATGACCAGACAACTGATATCAGTGTGCCTTTATGAGAGACCCAGTTACTGGACTCAAGGACATGAAGGCTATCATATTTCAGCACTGTCAGTATCAGTTTTTCTGGAACCAATTGACTATAATTGCCACAAAGACAACTGTGTTGCTATGTGATTCTGCAGTTATTCCTATTTAACTGTGCAGGTTACTTGGGTGTAGACGTTTCAGACTTTTTTGAGAAGAAAAAATCTTCTTATCACAATTAAGCAAAAATATTTGGGAAAGACAAATGAAATATAAAGAAATGTATATGCATTGATATGTAAGTGACCCAATTAGATGTCCAGGCTATTACAACCTCCTTGCATTTATTTTACACATTTGTTAACATTTTGTACTTGACCTTGCTATTTTAAAATTCCAAGCCCAAAAAATTCACAATATTCTATCTACATCATTATTGACTGCATATGTTTATTTTAAATGTGCATGGGAATATGTATGTATGTATGTATGTATGTATGTATGTATGTATGTATGCATGTATCTCATTACCAAGGGTGTTGGAGCGTTATTGCACTGAATCTACGATAGCTGCCGAAACTCTCGGCACGGGATGGAAATTTGGTGGGTAACAATAATATGTCTCCAACGTGTTTAATATTTGTAAATACGTATGTACGCATGCATGAATGTATAAACGTATGAATGCATGTATGTACGTATGTATGTATGTATGAATGTATGTATGTATGTATGTATTTTCACCCGTAAAGGAAGTTGCAGTAGCTCAAATGACAGGGAATCATCCTCTTAACCCTAATATTCACAATTTGATACTTACTCAGGCCAGAACTGGGCCAACTGCTTTGGTGTGTCCTTGGGAAAAGTATTTCGCTCATATTTTCTTGGCATGATATAGCCAATAATGTGTTAAAAAGTGCTGACAAAACCAACAAAAAACAAGAAAAAAATCATCCATTAAAATCTGGCTTCTATGGGTTGATAATATAATAGCTACTGAAGGAGACTTTAAGAACGGTTACTTAAAATCACAAGGAAAGCAACATTTACCTCTGGTGTTTATCAACTCATTATAATACCTGCTTTGATATCATAGAAAAGAAAGTTCTTTTATGCCATGTCTTATCACTGTGGCCAGCATTTTATTGTCAAGATCACTTACATCTGAATTTATTTTTGCTTGATAATTCTTGTTCACAATGACTTCTACAGACTACCTTTTATTTTCATTTCATTATAATTAATACACTGCATAGAAAAATGACCATCTTCGTTCTACATTCAGAGTGATACTAGTCCTTAACTGCTGTTTCATTTACGTTGAATCACTCACTCATATGTTACTCATTTTCAAAGATATAAGCGATCCTATAAACTGAGGTAAGGTACACACGTTTAATTGTACAAGGCTCATAACCAGCATAACTTACATGTTCAAGAAGAGTGGTAATAATAAAGGCTAAAATTCTCATTATAGATCAACTTAGATCAACATCAATCTATTTTAGTTTTGTGTTTTGGCTGAACAACATCATAACTTTCCACACAGTGGAAAGCTTGATGTTTTGGCGTCTCCTTTGTTGATAGTTGGCGGATTTGTCTTTCATTTTCCGACAGCAATACTGTCCAGTTAATCATTAAAACCCTGAAACTGGCTAGTATTAAGAAGGAATTTTGACCGACAACTATACCAGCACATTAGTGTGTAATTGCCTTTCATTCAATAATATTAGCACGATTACCATAGTTTTGTAAAACGGGGTGTAAGGCATACCTGTCAACGTTTCAAAAGTCAAGTAGGGAGACTGAATAAAAAATAGAGAGATTGGGATCTAAAGTCGGCAGGTTTTTCGTGGCATTTTTAAGGCCTTGTTTTCACTAAATATTGATCGATCTTCCGGGTCCAATAATGCGTGAAATTCGCAAAGAACGCGCCGTTTCTCCCTATGAAGCGCCCTATTTTCCCCCAATACGTGCCCTATTTTCATATTCTGGTAAGCTGTGGCCAAACTGCACAATAGCTAAAGTTTAGTCTTAAATAAACAAGCAAGAAAGCCAGCGCGACTATTTAAAAGTTAATCCTTAACGATGCAACTATTTTGTGAAAACGACTGGCCCTCCGTCAGAATTCAAAGAAACCTTGTTCTACACTACTGTGTGTTATGCAAGCACCAGCAATTGATTGGCAAATAAAGAATCCCAATTTTGTTGAACTAAATGTACCTAAATAGGCAGCCTCACGGTACCGTACATGTGGCAACTATTTTCCCCTCGTTGTATATTCGACCTTATTCCCTTATTGTCAACTTATAAGGCATTATGCATTGTTTACTATAAAGCATATGTATTCTGAATTAGTTTTGTGAGGACACATTTGCTGCGTGGTATGTATTTTCATTTCTTCTTTTTATTTAAAGATGGTAATTAACGTTGGTATATATGGTATAAAAATGCCAGGTGTTCACTGGTGCAAGTTTCTTTGGTGGGAATGGCGCTATAGCATATGGAGTTAACAGCATTTATAGGGATTATTCTTGGGATTGAAATTAATTGTCGACAATTTTTTTGTTGTGGTTAATTTTTTGTTGTCGTTTAATTTTTTTAATTTTTTTTTTTTATTGTTGTAGAGGTAAAACAAATCATAAATTTACATGAATAATGTTTAAACTTAACATTATATTTAATAAAGAAGTGAATTCTTATTAGTCAAGTAATTATTTCGTCATAACAATATTCACATGTGATACAGCAGAATATGGCTTCCATGGATTGCCTACGACATAACCATTTATGTAGTCCTTTTCATTTTTAGGAGAAATGCATAATGTAATAATAGGGAGTTCCCTGCAAAAATCGGAAGATATTATGAAATCGTTAGGTAGATGTGGAGCGACCCCAAAAATCGGGAGTTTTTTTTCTCCTCCCGGCGTGAGAGTTACAGGTATGGTGTATGGTCGCTTACATCAAAGCAAACTACATCTCAGTTTGTACGGTATTAGCATAGTTTTCGAAGCATTATTTCTGAAACGTCATTATTGTGTTTTGGAGATATCATTAAAGTTTAGTGCAGTGGTGCCCATGATTCGACTCCAAGGGATGTATTTCAGCGGAAAGTACTTCATTCAGAGCGTGATCAAACGTAGAATGTGCATGCGGTGGCGCCATTATGTAAATACGTTCAGTGGTCTAATTGCGAGCGTTGAATCAAACCGTATTGTTGTTCATTGTGTTGGCATACTGGGATCACATTTTAATGAGTTTGGTATTTACAATTTCAAGGTAAAATAAAAACGTAATTACTTGTGTACTGATATAAAATGTCCAATGCAATAATGCATAAATAAACAGTAATTAAGTCAAAAGGGAAAGGTAGTGTTACAGCAACCCTGCGATTGCTAAATTCTTGTCATCGTTCGATCAAATTATAAACAAATCTAAATTAGGCAGAAACAAAAAGGAAACAGAAAATTAAATAAATTACTTTTTAAACAAGTTTATACCATTTTTTTTTAATAATCATACATGTCATCCCCGAGATTGCCTATATAAATGCATTGAGAACTTACCTAGTGCATCTTGTGATGTCTCGGAGTTGTGGGTCGGCGTGTACGCGGGTCATGCATTTTTTAGTGTGTATACCTGTTCGATTTGGGGGTCAGCTTATATGCGATCGGGCTTATACGCAAGTATATACGGCATCTGTTGCTTCTGTAGTAGATTTTCTTCAATAATGTTCTCCTCCGCTTTAAATTTGGCATAATTCTATAAGCTTTAATTTTAAGGTGCTCATAGAAAGAACTAAATGGTTTCTCCACAGTACACGTGCATTTGAAGGTATCCTTGTCCGTGTAGTAGTACGTTTGACTATTGCACGTCATTGTTTACGTCTTTGATAGTTTTGTGTTATCGCACCTCTTTCTTATATCGCTTCTTCTTCTCCTCGATTTTTCCTTCTTTCCATTTGGCATGAGTGCATTGCCTTGCCGGAAAGTTAGAGCTCTGGTGTATGAGAGCTAGTGGCGATAGCTGTCATGACTCGTGGTACGAGGTCAATTCCTACTTATATATAATTTGCGTTTCTAAATAGAACTACAGTACGTTTATGCATTTATTTGGATTTTAATTTAAGCTAACATAAAGACTTTGCTCCCTTTCACCTTGAGTATGTGCATTCCACCTTGGTTCATCATTTTTGGAGCCTAGATACTTTGTGGTGATGACTGTATATCGGAGTCTTGACACCTGGCTACGACATGCGTTATCCGTAGCGCGGATTCAACTCTTGTGTATAATGAACTTAAAATATGATCCTCTTACCTGCTTCGTTATGCCTCTTTAAGTGAAAGAAAGAAAGAAAGAAAGAAAGAAAGAAGAAAGAAAGAAAGGTAACATTAAACGGTTTTTATATAAAGTCGATCTTTCAATATTAACATTAGCATTTAAGCAACAAATTCTCGGGTACGAGGCACAAAATGTATTATGCTAAGTAAAGTTCTGATATATTGCTACATTTGTTTTTATTTGTGATGGATCCAGTACATTAGGTATGAGTTCAAATATTCCAAACCTATCGTTCTTGAATAGGGCTTCTGCTGACAGTTGCATTTGAATGAATTTACTGGGATGTGTAGTGCAAATGACCTTCTTGATCGAATAGTGCCTGTTTCACTTAGTATCATTCGAAAAATCCAAGAGGCTGAATTCCATCAGCATTTACATATTTTCTATCTTTAATTCCCGCTTTTTATTAGTATTCATTGGCTAGAGAATCTGCAGGAACAATCACAGAAACAAATATTAATGATTTTCTTATGAATTACAACAGAATGCAATTAGAGTAGATTGGCCCAATTACTTTAGTGATATATTGAAGAGATGACAGAAATAGCACCATTTTAATAAATTAGAGTTTTCTGAACGAGCGACAACAATAAGGTGTAACTGCCAAGTTTGTTTGCATTTTATTCAGTGTGGTTTACACAGGAGTGTAATTAATCGTATAAACACAGTGTAACATTAAAATATAGGTTAGATATTTAAGGTACGAACAAAAACATTCTCTTGCCGACCCCATCAACGATTACAAATAAAACACTTTTATCTTCAATACATGTTTGAGTCCATACGTCTAATTAAGACAGACTAATAACTACTGCACATTGACAATGCCCCATCAAGCTGGAACAACCAAAGGTATCGCATGTGTACTATTCATACCGTAGCATTACCCCAGGGATGAAGGATTTACTATTAAAGTAATTAGTGTGCAATCAAGTTTTGTTTGCATCCAATTGAAGTCTCAAACAAATCCAAAGTTATGCATACATGTGACAAATGAATGTTTATATCATATTGAAATCTTGTCTAAATTTTATGTTACCCACCTTCAAAGAAATAGCATTGCATGCTTGAAATATGCACTCAGAAAGCTAACTTATTTACTTGCATTAATTTACATGCAATAATACGCATACATAAACATTCTCGCGAGCGTCTACAGTTGATTCTAGATCAATGATCAATTTAGACACATTAGTCACTAGTGACGTATGAAATATAACGATGAAAAGTATTAATAATCCCCGTTTTCTAAATTAATTTAATATGGTACACATTTTCACCACAATCCTTTCTGCTTTCTGTTCTCCCCTCCATTCTCATGCATAATGAACAAACTGCGCAGAAATGTGGAATGAGAGAGAAAAGGAATTTGGGCTGGATTAAAACCTTGAAATAGAAATTACACCAAGTAACCTGCAAGAATATGGTTTGTCCTAACGATACGTGTGCACTTTCCCTGGGATTTATCTACAGTGTTTATCAATGATACAATGTTGCAAACCAGTAAATTCCTCGGTTACGTGGTACACATACTGTGATATATTTAATGCTATGTTTTTTGTTTGTTTTTTCATAAACATACCATAATGTTCTAAACAATCGATTATTATTATTTAAATATGAAAATGTCCAAAGGCCTCTCTCTCTCTCTCTCTCTCTCTCTCTCTCTCTCTCTCTCTCTCTCTCTCTCTCTTGACCATAGTAGCAGGATACGGGCTAAAATCTATGAAATGGCGAACGTAGAGGATTTTCCGACAATATCTCTGGACTTATGAATGATGGTAAAAGTTAAGTCAAACCGACCAAAGCATGAGAGAAAGAGAGAGAGACAGACAGACGGACAGAGACAGAGTTTTAAAGTCAAACCGACGAGAGAGAGAGAGAGAGAGAGAGAGAGAGAGAGAGAGAGAGAGAGAGAGAGAGAGAGAGAGAGAGAGGGAGAGAGAATTTGTGGGTCAGTTGTACTGTTGCTAAAGCAGAATAATGACTTAGATCAACTGTAAATATATTAAAATATTTTAATTACCTCTTTTTGGTTCGTCAGTAGGCTTAGTTTCTATTCCACATTAATCTCCATGCGCTGGTATTTGAATGGTGTAGCTATCCATGTGTTGCTACTGCTCTACTTTTATCATTACAACCACCTTTCATGTTTAAATCATAAGTGTGTATTATATTGATTTAATCAATGTGGAGAAAAATAGAAACCAAGAAAAGAAAACAATCAACTTATCAATATGCAGAGGTGATTGTAAATAGCCACCACGGCAGAGAACTACATTTTGTAGCGGACACACTAGGGGATGTGAGGAGTTCATTCACTAGGTCAATACACGGGTGCCTGTAGTAAATCTGAACTCCGTTCAAAGGTCAAATATATGTATTTGTATGTGATATAAATAAAATATATGTACAGTATGTACGCTGTATCAATGATATACCACTCGTTGTATAAATTTTTCATTAAAAGGAAACTCAGCAAGCTTCGTTTCTTTTTAATGAAAAA
>JAECUM010070264.1:0-11583 GCA_016617855.1 Megalonaias nervosa | reverse complement strand
ACAATTTTCCCCCGAATATTCTATCTAAAATATTCAAAGGATTTCGAGATAAAAATAAAAAATAAAAATAAAGGTAAAAAGCCCAGAGTTGAAATCCCTGAAAGGCTTATCTAATGTCAGTCAGGTGGATAATAGCACACACAAAAGCCACAGACTAGGCTATATATGGTGGCCAGTATATTTCGTGGAGGAAGGACCTGTAAAGTTCTTTTTAAACATGTTAGACTAGCGATCACTTATAGTTTACTGCATCAAAATATTTCTCGAGCATTCGGGGCAGGGCTTTCTGATCACTTGGGTTTGAATGCTTTATTCGTAGACACAGCTAACCTTATAAGATCTCTCTAATATCGATCTGTGAAAGTGGTCTGTCACGACAAAAGAATGTTACCTCTGATATGTATATTTAATTTGTATATATTTTTGTTGGTTTCTCTTAATGATTATATCTTAAAAAATCTGTTTTATGATCTGTATCTGTTCAAAATCAAGTTCACTCTTTATTTGATCAGAGACTTTTATTTTGTAAACAAAATAATGCATAGCTAATATTTCTAAGGGTATAGGTTAAATATTCAGGCTATTATCAACGGAGGACAATATGTTTATTGGATCTGGTTCTAGGACATTTGATTTCAACTTGGAAATTCATAAACTTGTTGACAACTTTGAATGTTTTAGAAAGGAGACTAACTTGCATCCGGGCTTTATTATTGTGTCTTAGTTTCTTATATAATGCTGTTTACATGAGAAATTACTCATTCTTGCCTAAAACATGAAGCAGGATCATTCTCATTATTTGTTTCAGTTTTTCGTTTGGGCGGATTTATTTATTCAAATTATTATTCACTGGAAGTACAAAGTGCTGATCGATGATATTCTTGGACTAGAACAATTACTTTGAATTACAGTGTATTCAGGAAAGGACATTGTTGAATTATATTATTGTAACACATCAAACAACGCTTAGCATATCGCCATAGTCCAGGCACTAGTACATTAGCATATTCGAGATTATTGGCACATCAACACATTCAATACTTGAATTTTAAACTGGAATACCACTGGCTCTCAGTTGGAACTTTATACATTTGGACTTCTGATAAAACTTGTATGACTATTTGGGATTTAATTAAAAATGCTGTAAGTTCTTTTTAAATCTTCACTTTGTATTCTAGGGAAATTATTTGTTGAATTTTACAAAACTTTGTGGTTTTTCGATCTTTTCTGTTACTTAGTTTAAGACCATAAAGTCGTAACACATTGACTGCACATTCCTTTCATTGATTTAAAACCACCATCAGCCAGGAACGATTGTATATAACGTTTATCGTTGTTTTCATTAGAACTTGAAAACAGAGAAATTGGGTCTTTTTGACAAAATTAGTCATGCGAATTTTTAAAGAATTGTTTCTGTCGATCACAACATTTCATAGTGATTTCACAATGTCCGTGATACGTCTTCTACCGATACTTGGGTTTTGGAGCTGTTTATGCTCCATGCCAAGCAATATTACAGGAAGTGGATATTCATTGTGACAAGACTTTTCATTCGCATTGCCTAGAGCTATGTAAGTTTCAACTCTGCCAAACAAAAGCTAATAAAGTATGTTGATTATAATAGTAATATTTGATTACACAGTTGTTTGAATAGTTATGGGATGTTACAAGATAATGTTTTTATGATTTTTTCGGCTTCAAACAAACGTGTTCAAACGTGTTTCATATTTCATTTAGTAGACAGTAGTAGATAGTTTTGACCTACATTACATCATCAAAAGGTTACACCACCATTATTTTAAAAAATGTTTCTTTCGTTCCTCATTTAGTTGGTCAGTTGTAGCTAAGCTGCTAATTTATAAAGCAAGATATCTTCAATTCACCAAAATAAACTTCCATTAGATGATTAAATCAAATATAATTAACTGTTTTTGTCGATTGTCTCTACAATTGCATTGCTCAACGAGAGTATGAAGCGCTTAGGCTAGTTAAAAACTTATTTATCACTGCACATTGTCAGTTTTGTATATATATATATATATATATATATATATATATATATAGAGAGAGAGAGAGAGAGAGAGAGAGAGAGAGAGAGAGAGAGAGAGAGAGAGAGAGATGATTTGATCTTTACGAGCAGACTATTTCGGTCACTTTCCCACATTATCTTGTAAGTTAACGCCCCTCTTGACAAGATTTAACATTATGGAGGCGTTAGTGTACTCACTGATCGATTTCAAAGCCGTAAGGAATAATTTCTTTGTACAGACAAATTAATAAAATATTTGTTTTTTAACTCTTTATCTTTACCAGGATCTGTTGTAATGTTCATATGACACAGACGTTGTTTTTCCTAAGTCTTCATTTGTTTTCTCCAGGCTGTGGTAAAATAGATCATTTATTATTTTTGACAGTGTAGATGGTGAACACTTATCAGTTATCTGTGGTTATTGATATATTTGTATTTAGCTGAGAAAAGGGGCGACCTTAAAAAAACATATAAACCGAAATACGAGCTACATGCTTTACTTCCAGGGTCAACGTGTGTAAGGTTACCAGACAGCTTTAGCACTAGAAGAACGTCATCCATCTGGGTACAACGAAGCAGTACATGTAAGTCTAGTTTTCTAATTGAGCCATATACCAACAGTTGATATTTAGAAGCGTAAATCATTAATAAAGTATTTTATGGTTTGTCAAAAAGACATATTTCATATTCACTTGCATACATACTAGACAGGACTATTTGGCATAAATATTTCGTACTTTTCTCATTAATGGCTCTCTAACATGGCAATATTGTTACATGAATATTAGCTCGAAACAGAAACTCATAATATGGCATGGTCTTCGAATCTACTTTGCATTAACAAATAATGTTTAAGTATTAATTTCTTCCAAATAATTCATCATTTTATTCCATTGGCAACATTACCATTCAAGTACGCAATATGCAAAATTTACTCTCTAATTTGTGCAACACGTGCGCCTTTTACAAACCGATATTGTCCATTATTCAAAACAAATAGAATGCTTTATTTTTTTAATCTTTCTCTACAATTTCCCTTGCACATGGTCAAAGTTGAAAAAAGCCCAACCGGTTTCCTTTTATAATATATAAAATAAGTACTTCTAAAGTAGGCTGCCGTCATGATGTGAAATAGTGACATGTGTTCCATATTCAATAGGTCAAACTGGTCCATGAATGAGTTGGATAAGAGATCGAGAACGTCTTTCATTGAGGTGTGGAAAATGCAATTAATAACACTACGATCAGAGGTTGCCTTATTTTTGCTAAACAATTCACGAGTCACTTGTAAGTGCAAAGATCATTGTATCAAATTTATCGTGTAGCGCATTTGCTCTAATGGGTTTGGAGAACATTCGACTCTGAAACCTCTAATAGCTATTATTTTTCGGACAATTTTATTGGTTGTGCTACATGTTTGGATCACCTTGTTGATAGTTTATGGCACATGCATCTAATGCAGCTATTATATACAGTAATGAAACGTTTCTGCCAAAAAATCCCAAGACATACATTCATGGCATAATCGGGCATAAAACAAGTTTGCATCAGAAGCATAGCTTTACTGGAGAATCTAATATTAAAATGATGAAAATGTTATGTTGCGCGACCCGCTTTTGAGATAAATCCCCTTGTTGGTACCAGCTATCAAGATCCGTCCTAGTGAGATTTCCCGGTTTACATCTGGGAGTACCTGTGTATGAAAATTTGAAATTTAGAAATTATTCATCTGTACGACAAAACAATCGCTCTTCATCAGGAATATTAGGGATTACATGCGTAATTTCTCAGATAGTTCTTTCTATCCGTCAGTGTCAGTCCTTGCAAATCCCAGGTTCCAAATAAACCTCCAAAGTAACTTCAGATGAGCGTTCGTCCTGAAATATCTGAAATCTACCATATCAAGCAGTTTTCCTACCCCCTTAATATTTGGAGTGTGTCTTCATCAGGTGTGTCAATAACCAAACTGTGCGTGTCGACGGAATTGTGCATTGATTTCCAAAGTGAGAAACTGGAAGTCAAAATAAAAAAAACCCCAAATAACCGCAAAATGGCTGAAATCACATTTTCCTGATGTGGTTAGATATATATGAACACGTTTGAGAAAGTATTTTAACCCGAGAGATAGTGTTTCTCAAATATTTTTGGTAACTTTTTCTACAAGGTTCTTAACATCATCCTTTTGTAGACGTCAGGCATCATCTATGGTAATGATATCTGGCTAAATTCGTCCATTTCAGATTTCATACACAGGCAAAAATTCTTCACATTCCTGTAAAGGTAATCATCTGAATTTGTAGTAAATAAGTATGCTTACACAACGTCGTGGGTATTATATTATCTCTTACATATCTGCCAATATTGCCATTGTGGTGTCTAAGTAGAATGTTTATAAACAAAAACATCAACGTTGATAGAAATTCTTCATAAAGTGGATGTCATTTTAAACTGATCTTTCTTTTTAAAAACCAATCTTTATCGAGATTCAACCTTTCTTGCTATAATTATAAAACTAAATCTGTTTAAAATCACGAGCCAATTATTCGTTTTAATGAATTTCCAATTTTTTAAAGAAAACAATTCAGATATAAGTTTTTATTACGTTCATCCTTAAAAGAAGAAAATGGGCAATTTAAATAAAAGCTATTGCTGTCTAATTTTAATCACGTCTATAGTTTCAGTATTTATGTAAGGATTTCTTTTTATCAATCGCATGAATCATTTTGGATGATTTCTTTAATAGACGAACGTTATGTAGAACAAAGTGTGTGGGTATTCATTCTTAGCGTCATGGTCGATTTTAAAAGCAATAATTGTTTTAGTATAACATATTTAATTGGTCTTTTTGTCAGTTGTTATGATCAGTTTACTGAGTAAAGTTCTTTTCGTCATTCCCAATTTATTGATGGTACATTTGTCAGATAGAACGAAAGAGAGAAAGACATTATTTTGCGGGCGGTGTCACACCTGCGATGTGGATATTACAGCGCTACTGTGCTGAGAGGTACTGGGTTAGAACTGGAAAAATGAAGTCAGATCCTGAGGTCTGCAACGCAGTAATTCTTTATTGAAATTAAACATCACTCGGTATAGAAAAATTACACACAAATCATATTATTCTTTAAAGATATATGATAAAGTTCTAACATTTATTTTAGCTAACCAACTTCACTCAACGCTTTGGAAGTAAGTGAAATATTTTCTAAATATGTTTCTGACTAGGCTGTTGAGAGTGGAGTGTATATATTTACATGTTCTAGGAGCTCGGATGACTGCTCGTGCTTCCGAAAGAAAAACACGAAGAGCCCTCCATTTTGCATTCCGCTTCCAAGAATAATTTGCCTCGTCAAAAACTGACAACAGTACAAGATTTAGATCGTTACTCTATTAATTTTACTCAGTATGCGTTATTTTATGTCAGCAGCTGGGAATGTTGTTGGCGTAGATCGTTTTTCTTATGTACTGCATTTGCTACCTTTCTTTATTGGAATATACAAGAAACACAGTAATATATTTTTGGTGTAATGTACAAATGCCGTAGTACATAAGAAGAATAATAATCTGTACTAAAAAGATGTACAATCTGGGTTTCAAAATTACATTTTTCGCAATCATTGACTTTATTAAAGGCATACAATTTTGGATTACAGAATAAAAATTTCCAACACTCATAATCTTTATTAAATTATTCATATTTAAATTACAATCCTGAAAGTTATACTATATAATACAATTGCAAACAAAAAAGTTACAAATATGATAATGAGACAAAGGAAAGGGTAAGCAAATATGATTCATTATATCTCAAACGACCATTTATCTTTAAGCCGACCATAAACATCAATGAACACATTCATTCACAAATTTCTCTTTTTAATATTAACCATCGTTCAATAACCATCGTTAGCGAGTAACATGCTAGTCACTGTTGATGGTGTCATTAAGAAAGTAATGCATATTGTTGTAGCCCAATTTTAGTTGTAACTTATGTAATGAAAATATTTTATTCTTCCTTGCAATTGAGATATTCTGCGACTTGATGTTAACAGTTTGGATATTTTAACAGAGTCATAATTTTGGAGATGAGACCATTCTTTGTGATTTTACTTTCTTCTCTGGCTGCTTGCCTGCCTCTCGAGGATGTTGACATAACGTTTAAAACAGAGGGTAAGTCTTCAGACAGTAATGTAAGTAAACATAATTTATACAAATGTATGTCTGTGTTTATGCAGTTATGTAGGTACGCACTTATGTACGTGGATAGGTGGTAGTTGGGTCGGTTGTATTCATGTATGATGGTCTGTATACATGAATGTGCTTTATATAAGTACCTGCAGTACACATCTTTATTCGAAATTAGCTCTCTTAACTCAACATTTCTCATTTCAATTTCCTGCTACTTTCGTACAAAGAGTGCTTCTCTCATAACTCGTGCTCCGAGTTATAGGTCTCATGAAGCAGTGGAGTGGAAACTGCCATAAAATATCCCTTTTTTAATCTTGCGATCAACAGTTTCTTCCCAGTAAGGGTTGAGAAAAGAAATGAAAAAGAAATAAAATTCAGCTCCAGAATAGCATAATATCAATAATAAAGCGTGTCAAGCTGTACAAATGTCCATTTTGGTCCAAACAAAGGCACGTCCGTATGAGAAGCATGCAAATCTCAATGGCATGAAATCTGAGGCATGTTTCCATCTCCAAAGGATGTCACTATGAACTTAAGGTTTCATCTGTTTGTTAAGTTATTAAAATATTTCTACATATTTATTTGGTCGTCAATTGTTTGACCTCTCCTGGCATCGTCTAAGTATTGAAATATACCTGGCCACTTACTGTTGTTCCAGTGTGGGTAAGACGTACGGTACGTTTTCATGCTGTACGGATATATGGATACAGTCCTCCGCATCAAATGTTTAATATCAATGAGTTTGTAATATATATGAATATTTTGCAATATGGTTCACATCGGCTGTTGACGCAAACGCGACGTTTCATTCAATACACCTTTTTTCTTAATCTTTGGGCTTTAATCTTGCGTCACACACTGATCGATATTAAGCACCAGAACTCACAGAAGTTTACTATTTTAGATGTGGTGAAACATTGTTTTTGCAAATTCTTGACAATAAAATCTGCTTGGAAATCACCTTATTTGTTGTATCAAATTATTATTATTATTTATGCAGTTTTCGTCAGAGATGTTGATGTGGAAGTATCAGGTCACAAGGCAAAAAGAGAGGCTGGGATTCCAGGAAGAAAGAAGTTTCAGTTTCACCTAAAGAATCAGACGGTCGAACTCGACCTGGAATTAAACAACCTCATCAGGAACGATGTGAATATGTACGTCACTGAAAACGGCAACACAAAACTGGTGGAACCAAATATAAATAATCAAGAGGTCTGAACCTTTAAAAGCTGTTTTCTTGTGGAGTGATAGACCTTCACACGTGGAAAATAAATGTGCAATCAAGCGACCTATCACACACACACACACACACACACACACACAGAATTATGAATTCGGCCACGTATCCATATATAGAAAGGATGTTGTGCACTTTTTTTACTGTGCTATGTTTGTTTTTATTGCTCATATTCACAAATGAATGCATAATTCTATTGCATTTGAATTCGGGGTAATACCCTAGATATACATTGCGTCCATTGTGTACTTAGATCTGAAATTATTGGTAAAAGTTGTGTTTTTCTTTTATTTACAGCACGTCACCATGTACATATTATAGGTATGCACTCTAGGTCGCATAATCCAACTTTCTCTTGGCTTCCATATGTTGACTTTCTGCAATATTTCATGGTAACTTAAAAATAATTTTCCTCTAAACTTTGGCTATGCAAAATACTATCGCTAGATAAGCATGACATTTCTAATGTAAAAACACATCAATGGAACACCCTTTCCGCATTCCAGCTAGCGACGAGATTTGCTGATACTGTTAAATCTATACCTGTTCGACTGAGATTTAATGTTCTAATTTTCGTTGCGTTAAAAATAAACAAAATTTAAATTTTATTGTAAAGCAATAATGAGACATAGGAAATTACATTGTCTAGAAAGTGTCCCCCAATTATTCCTTATAGGTAAAATAATAAAATTCTAAGTCCGTCAAAATGGTTCAATAATACTGTTCGATTTTATTTGTTTACAGCAATATGGCTACTACCAAGACAAGAAAACGAAAGCCTCTGTCATGGTGAAATGTAACAAGATGCAATGTAAACCAGTAAGTTGACTTTGTCATTGGGTAAGTAATGCTGGTGAACCCTAGCTTGAAAGCTTAGTTTTACTCCGATGTACAATTTTGACTATAGTCTAATGCTTTTAAAGTAGATATGTCGCCCTCCCCTTTTAAGATGGACAGTTACACATACAAACAGATAAACGATTGATGTAAATATAGCGGGTTGTTTGAAAATTTTTATAGGAATTTTCGTGGACAAATAAAAGTGCGAGTTAAAATTAATGTGACAGTTCAGTAGATTAATTACTAACTCACCTAGTTATTGACTTAGTTAATATCTTGGTGACATTAGTCAACCGTTCTTAGGATTAACCTCTACCTGTCAATAATTTCATAAATTATAGTACTTCGATTATTGAGTACCGTATTTTCCTCAAGGGTCATTTTAGTGGCCTCTCAAATACTGCCACGTATCTCGAGAAAGAGCTCCCGTTGTTTCTATGGAAGAATTGGATCTTTAAATTCGTGGTTTGTAGGAATCACGAAATGCAGAAAATTTCACATCCAGTTAAAACATTAGTGAATTATAGTATATGTATGGTACATCACAAAACAATATTGGAATAGCCCAAGTGACAGAAGACAAGCATTAAAATGAAATATTTATGATTCCTTATTACGAATGAAGGAATTGCATACAAATGTTTTAAGGTTTTCGCTAGATCATTTCCATCAACACACATCAAACATCCAAACACATACAACAATCAAAGTATATTGTTTGTGTTTACTGTGTGTGGGTAGATCAATCATGTTTAAACTTCAAGAGTAAAATGGTCTTAAAGTAACAATTAACAATTAAAAAATAACAATTACTGAAAAGAAACTTAAACCAAATGATTAACATTAAGGTGAAAAGAGATTTTAGTGGGAATGCTTATAATGTGTTTGTATTTTACATTCAATAATGCGTGAAATACAGCTTGTAATAGGAAGATATTATCATTTCAGACTTGTTTACACACACACATTTGTATCCTAATCCATTATTGGATCTACATTTCTGGAATTAAATCGGATGGTGTCTCACTTAACTGTTGATCTTCTAAGGTTAAAATACATAATCTATTTCAGATTGGTACATTCTGGTTAAACGGCAGAAAATACCGACTTGATCCAAACGGTGACCTTGCTGAATCAACTCATTTCGTGAGCGAATTGCGTCAACGCCCTGAAGACGTCAATATCAAAGGAGACGTTAAAACGAAATTTGGTACATTAGTCAATTAATACTTAGTTACTCGATTTATTAAAATGCCTATTTATGTTACATTTATGCGGGAATGTACATGTCTATTTATAGGCCTCAACAACTGTTCACTTAAGCTACACAGGTAGAAACAAATCTTTTAATCTTGCTCGGAGTGAAATGTGATAGCTAAATGAAACTTCACCATGATATATTGTATTCAGTCTGAAAGCTAGTATAAATGCCCAAACATCCGTATGTGCTATTTTGATAAATTTAAAATCATCACGCATTAAGAAGACGGTCGTTTACATATGCTGGAACCAAACTTGGGCGGCGCGAACAAGGGGAGCTGGGGAATTGTGGGTAATCTGTTGGAAAGACTTTTGTTTTGACTTTGGCAGCTGAAAATTTCAAAGTAGTTAAACTTAGTGTAACAGTGGCAATTCGTCACAAAACTTATATTTTGGGGAAGGAAAATGGCAACTGACACACTAACTGTTCTCTGTAGCAAAGTATGGGCGCCGCTAAACAGCTTTGCCTCCGGAGGCCTCGAACCACCTTCAGTGTCGGTTTTGGTTGTTAGTTACTCCCAATTCAAAATGTGACCCTGGTATGTGTTTAATATCATAATAAGTTTTAATATTACTAACTAGAAGAAATACCGGTTGGCCGAGAGGTCTAAAGTGCTCACAAATTTCCAATCACTGCGATCTCGGCTCTATCTGTGTGGGTTGCAGTCTCTGACTCGGCCAATGTGGCTATGTGGGAAATCTTGCCAGTAGCGTCCCTTGGGTCGGCGACTTTTACCGGGCTTTTCAGAGGTTCTTTTTCCACCAGTTATACAGGCCGCAATGTATAGCTCATCTCGTACTGAAAACTGGCGTTAAATCCACAACAAGAAAAATTATCTTGTAAAAGAGATCATGAAATCTCATGACTATCCATACTTCAATAGGAAAATATGGATATTTTACTTATCCAGTATATAGTACCTTATATATATTCAGAGATAGCTAATCTAATCACGTCTTTTCGAATATTTGCAAACCTTGTAGTGAATATACCTCAAAGTCTTGTTTTGTTATACCGTCGACTCCCACCAAATTGAAAACATTATTTCAATGCTCGCATAACGGCACCTAATTTGAACGCACTTTATTTTTTAACGGGTAGTAGCTGTTGTACAGTTCCCCAGCGACCGCGTTTCAGGTGCACGAATGCAATAAGTTGAAAGTTCAAAGGCACTGAGACTTCATTACTTAGGCACCAACTTGAACAAAGCAGCTGCATTGGAATGAAAATACTAGAATAATTAGCCTATTTTCATATTGCAGAAACCCTGCTGAATCACAAACATTGGCTTTTTCTACCCAGAAACCAAGAAGCTAATCTTAATAAGCATTTTCTGTTTAGGCATTGATGCTGCGTATGATTGAATTGAAGTAATGTTTTAATTGGTTAGTACATCTGCAGGTGAAAAATAAAAATATTAATTAAACATCTGATTGGATCATTATAAACTTTTTATAGTCGGAGCAATCTCGCCCCTTTATCTTCCGCCGTAGGAGCGTATCATCGGATATAATTAAATTCTTTTATAGTGTAGTGATATTTTTCTTGGCAGTGTTGCTGTCTAGGGGACTGTCTTAAAGTCTGATCACTATAAAGTTGTGGAGTCACAACCTTTCTAAGGAATGAAAAGTTGGAGCATTATTTGCCCAAACGTTGAGGTTTGTAGAAATGTATCAAATTTTCTTGAGTAAGAAATTTTTGTCGATAACATCAGATATTTCTTTTCATAGTCAAGGCATTTATTCCCATAATGCTCTCATTAGGTACTAATTTGCAAGCCGTAAAATTGACAGATGTATCCATATTAGAAAGAGTTTTCGTTGCATTTAGGGATAGAGAGCTACACATTCCCAATGTGCGCACAATTAGATATACCAACATACCACATACAGTTTGTCAAGCAGATAAAACTATAAAAACAATTTTAATTTTGTAAAGCAAATTGAGGTTGACTTCAATACATTTTAATCGTAATGAATTTATGATTTGTTTTCTTCTTTCCTAATTCATACATCCTCGATCGAGTCTAGA
>JAECUM010070263.1:0-22053 GCA_016617855.1 Megalonaias nervosa | reverse complement strand
TGTGTGTGTGTGTGTGTGTGTGTGTATAATGAGGGGCATATTAATAAAGAAAATATTCACAAAGCTGTCAAAAGAAATCACATAGGTGAGTAATATGGGTGAGATCCTGCAGCAAAATTAACATACAAATATGCAGTTTGGGGATTGATTGAGGAAAGGATGGCTGGGTTGATAATTGATATTGTCATTATTTGCATGCTGTATATTTTCTATAAAAGAAAAGTTCTTTTTGACTGCTTAGTCGAAACTATCAGCTTCCTCGTTTGCATCCAGAAACATTTTTGATCACAGTTAACATCTACTGCTTTCTTTGAAGATACGGCAGACGGCGATATTCCGCGAGTTCGCTGATGTACTGTATAATCTTTTATTAATTCGTGTCCAACTGCAAACTGCACAGACACAGATCTGCCGTTGCATGATGCGCCATATCAGGGTCTGTGCAGGTTGTTAGGAGCAATAAGTAGAAAAAAAAAAAACCAACAAAAAACAAAACAGCGTAGACCCCGATCTGCAGGCACATTATGCTATGACAAAGCAGGATCTTTGTTGTTTGCAGTTTGACTTGGACATATAAGCGGGTACATACGGTAGGCCGGTTGCGTATGGTTTAAAAAATAACTGTAGGCAATGGGAGGTCCATAAAAGGAAAATTTTGTTTTTGATGTTGATTGATGAAAATAAGAAGGATAAGATTTTGTTTTCAGTAAAATTATTTGCATTCTTTTAAACCTGCAGCAAGATGAATTAAAATTACCTTTTGACATATCGGAGTCGGTCTCGGATACATGTTCAAACAGACTATAGTATCTAAGTTGCGGGATTGACAGGTGGTCGTCTGTCAGCAATGTAAAACGCCAGACATAGCCTGTTTGCAATAAAAGACGTTCACTGTTTATTCTCTTGCATTTTGGAAAATTGTGTGTGTGTCTGACTTGGATTTTTAACGTAGCTTTAAAAATTTTCACTCATATTGTTACGCTGTCTGCAGTGTGACAGTTTATACTAGTGATGTCTAGCACTGGGGCATCATACCGCAGACATATAGCATGATGTCCCCACCCAGTAGCATTATCCTGACACCAAGCCGACCAGTCCTAACACTAACGAATGAATGCTGAGCGCCTAGTGAGGTAGCTGCTTGTACCATTTTTATAAGTCTTTGGTATGACTCGGTCGGGGTTCTAACCCGCGACCTGCCGCATCAGAGGTGGACGCTCTAACCACTAGGCCGGGGCCCCGAGTGGCCGAGTGGTCTAAAGCGCTGATCGTTACGGATCACTGCCATCTCACCTTTGTCTGCGTGAGTTCGAGTCCAGGCTCGGCTAACGTGGGTACGTGAGAAAGCCTGCCAGTAGCTTCTCGTGGGTCGGTGGTTCTTCCCGGGGTTTTCCAGGGTTCTTCCTCCACCATTAATACTGGCCGCCATGTATAGCCTATCTTGTGCTGAAAAATGGCGTTAAACCCTATAACAACAACAACAACAACAACTAACCACTAGGCCACCGTAGCGGTCACAGAAAATGATCGAAGTGTATTCTGACACATGAAGTTAGGATATTAATCAGTCCACTATAACTACTAATATCGCTATTTTATTGTCTAAATTAACCTCTAATCAACAGAGACGCCATGGATGTCAAAGCTGATAAAACTATTCAAAATATTGATTACTGCCGAACTTATTCCTACGTAGTACATTGGTGCAAAAAAATAATAGATAGTCTAATTAGAAATTAACATCGCTAAATATGCATTAATAGTTTGTATATAATCTTGAGATCTTTTCTTATATATATATATATATATATATATATATATATATATATATATATATATATATATATATATATTTGCAATTACAATCTCAGTCCACAGCTTAGCGTTATAAAAACTGGCACGATAACGACTTGGTCTACCTTACGCGCACCACCTGTTGAGACAAATCTGTTATGACTGAACACGGCATATGCAAAGATGCGTATTCCTCTTTCCACAAAAATACATGAAAGTGTTCTTCTAACACTTCAAACTTAAACTGTCAGATAAATCATTGCTTAATTAAATGTTTAAAATGAAATCACAAATACGGTTTTGTTCTTTATTTTCTTGCACACTAGATTCTTTCACTCATAAATGTTTTAGAAGCTCCTACGGAAATAATCTGCTATCTTTTTGATAAAGACATTAAGCGAGTACGTGCCGTGTATTCAACAAAAGAGAAAGCAATTATGGAATTATATTTACTGCTGACTTCGAGATGTACGGAGAATATTCTCCTCACTAAAATGGCTCACGTGGAGATATACCTGTAGAGTAATTACCGTCTATCAAATTTATAAGTCGAGTCAAACTGCAAACAACAAAACTCCAGATCTGCCGTAGCCTAATGCACCTGCAGAGCATAGTCTATGTTCTTCGTTTCTACTAAGTACTCCTAACAAACTGCACAGACCCGGATATGCGCCTGCAGATTTGGGTGTGTACAGTTTGCACTTGGATTTGTGTTATAAGCGAGTACAGACGGTATATAAAAAACCATGACGTTTTATTGTTGTTCTTACGTGCTATATGTGATAAAATGAGACATACCTAACATAAATGGTCTTAAAAATATTGCTTAAAGATTATTATACACAGAAAAATATACCGCTGTCATATCGGGGAGGAAAGAAATTTTCATGCAAAATGGGAACAGTGGGAACTATTGCTACTATTCAGTCATAATTTAAATTTGTATTACATTGCATATATGCAATTGTTTAGTTGTGATATTAACTGCAATATAAATAAAGCTCTCTCTCTCCTCTTTTTTCCTTCCTTTTTACATCACTCAACTACGTGTATTACTATTATTAATGCCCTAGATAAAATCATGCTGGTACTTTGTGTACCTAATAATTGCAAAGGAGGGGACCCTAATGCAGTATAACGTATTGTTCAGTTCCATCTCTCTTTTTTTTGCAAGAAACAATAAAATGTCTAAATAGGAAAATATAGTAACAATAGTTTCCTATTATATGGGATTTAGTGAATTTTGAAGGACTCATAAGGAAAAAAAAATACGTGATCAGTTTCCTAAGGCCATAATGCTTACTCGCGACGCAGTCTGATTAAAAAGTCGAGTTCTTCGACATTATGGAGATCTGACAGCCACAGATTCACGTTTTGGTGACCTTTGGAATTCCCGATCCATCTAATTTTAGTAGCCTCTCGGATTAAGCGTTGTATTTCTTGTTAGGAAAAAGTTACAGTTATTTTAAGTAGTAAATAACATGGTCAGCACAATATGACCACTTATAATTTGCCATAGGAGCTATTTTATTATAAACAGACTCACGACCCAGACTATATCTATGGCTTCTAATGCTTTCTCCAGGACTCTCAGCAGCTTGTGCTGCAATACGGATCTGACTAATTAAATGCATTATTAATATTGCTAAAACTGAATGAAAATTATTAATTTCTTTTAAATATGTTTAATATTTTTAATGTATTAATCATCAGTATTTAAATTAAACCTTCAATATCGTAATCCAAAGACTATGGTGCCCATTTGCACTCGAAGTGATAACCTTTTCTCACCTTCAACGCACGCAATTCATGAAAAGATTGGAACCCGACTTTCACCTTGATAGTTATGATAAACTTTCAATCGGAACATCCTCAATTTTTTCTCAGACACAACAATTGACTCTGGCGTGTGTCGGCTCAGTAATTAGCAAAAGAAAAGAAAATAAATAAGACTAATTACTCGGCTGTTCTACTATTGAACTGAATATATGACTTACCATAGAGTTGACAGATTTTTTTTATAAAAAAAACAAAATTAAATGCCCAGGCGGGGCAAATTTGTTTTTGTGTATTTTAATGCTTTTTAATAAAAAGCAATTGAAGTACAAATGCTGGACGTCTCTCAACCTGAAATGACCAAGAAGTTACGAATTTAAAAATTGGTTTGGTGCAGGTGCAGCTTGTTTCGTAAATAGCCGAGCACCAACTCGTTTAATCTTTTAAAATTACGAAGCTCGTGCAGGATCTCACGATCAACAAACGTTTATGTCACCAAGATTTAGATGAATGGTTATTAACATAACGAAAATGTATCACATAGCTTGGAATGGACATCAAAGTTGTAGCTTTGGGATACGTAAGGTAAGCTTGAACATGTAACATATTTAAAAGAAATTAATAATTTTAAGAAAGGAGTGCTTTTGTTTAGTCAGCTCTAAATTAGAGTACAAGCTGTGAATGTGAAATCTATATACAGTTTGTATGCAATGCCACGATCTTCCATTACTTACACAAAGACACAAACAAGAAGGAGACAACATTTACTCATCTTAGAAAATACAAAGAAAAGGTCTTTCAGATGAATTTGGATTTTGCAAGGCTTCTTTGCATATTGCGCAAGGTTTTTTTGTCTTTTGTTTTTGTCTTACATTTAAATGAGACATGCAGTTTTTAAAAGCCCCCCCCCTGCTGTGTTGTATCTTGATTTTTTTTTTATTTTTTTTTTTGTGTGTGTGGCCATAAATCATGGGTCCCATCATCATCTTCTACACATTTAGTACTGTTTGAAATAGAAGATTCCGTGTAACACCTTCATGGGTCCCATTGTCATCTTCTACACATTTAGCACTGTTTGATATAAAAAATTCTGTGTAACACATTCATGGGTCCCATTGTCATCATCAACACATTTAGCACTCTTTGAAATAGAAGATTCTGTGTAACACGTTCATGGGTCCCATTGTCATCATCGACACATTTAGCACTGTGTGAATAGAAGATTCTGTGTAACACGTTCATGGGTCCCGTTGTCATCATCTACACATTTAGCACTGTTTGAAATAGAAGATTCTGTGTAACACGTTCATGGGTCTCATTGTCATCTTCGACATATTTAGCACTGTTTGAAATAGAAGATTCTGTGTAACACGTTCATGGTCCCATTGTCATCATCGACACATTTAGCACTGTTTAAAATAGAAGATTCTGTTTAACACGTTTATGGGTCCCATTGTCATCATCGACACATTTAGCACTGTGTGAAATAGAAGATTCTGTGTAACACGTTCATGGGTCCCATCATCATCATCTACACATTTAGCACTGTGTGAAATAGAAGATTCTGTGTAACATGTTCATGGGTACCATCGTCATCTTCTACACATTTAGCACTGTGTGAAATAGAAGATTCTGTGTAACACGTTCATGGGTCTCATTGTCATCATCGACACGTTTAGCACTGTTTAAAATAGAAGATTCTGTGTAACACGTTCATGGGTCTCATTGTCATCATCGACACATTTAGCACTGTTTGAAATAGAAGATTCTGTGTAACACGTTCATGGGTCCCATTGATCGACACCTTTATGCACTGTGTGAAATAGAAGATTCTGTGTAGCACGTTCATGGGTCTCATTGTCATCATCTACATATTTAGCACTGTTTGAAATAGAAGATTCGGTGTAATACGTTCGTGCAGATGGTTGTCAAACATTTCCTACGGTATCGACATGTAGATTTTGTAATGAAACATTTCGTAATTCGAATGGATGACAAATACAACGTTTACTTAGGTGAGAAGATGTAAGCCATGCGTTAGAAAACTCAAACATTGTAGCAGTCACTTGATACAAATTCTCTCTCTCTCTCTCTCTCTCTCTCAAAAGAGGCAAAATTAGTCGTGCGTCAAACACAAATGGTGTCTATGATATATGAGAAGGAAAGAATGTCTGCTTTGAGAGCTAAACCAATCAGACTGTCTTGAGGGTTACATATGCCCAGTCTTGTTTTGCTGCTGCTGAGTTGGTTGGTATGGGTTTAATTCCATTCTTCAGCACATGATATGCTATACATGGCGGCCACTATATTTGGTGGAGGAGGAACCTGGGAACACCTCTGGAAGCATCATCGGCCCACGGGAAGCTACTGGCAAGCTTTCTCACATACCCAAGCTAGCCAAGCCCGAGACTATAATAGCCCACGCAGAGAGGTGTGATGTCAGTGATCTAGAACGGCGAGCTCTTGGACCACTCGACCACCCAGGGTCTCTGCTGTAGCTGAGAATGGAGGCGAGGTTAGGACTATTTAAGCAAATTACAGTGTGCTATGTTTATCTAATTATTCATTTGTTTAAAGTTAGAATAAATAAAACAAACATTACCTAGCATACAGACGCTTCAACATATCACTGAGTACAGTCTGGTGTCTGAATGTATTGTTCCTCTATTTCGACTCAGATCATTTTCCTATAGAGTCTCTACATTTGTTTACTGAACTTTTCACTGTGTGACAATCAATACAAATCATATGTTAATCTAAAATACGTTAAAAAATGACTTCACGGTGACGTTCTTGTCATAGGTTCACCGGCATTTCTTTGAGAGGCTGGAATGTAAACACAGCAATGTGCAGTGGAACACAGATTTCACTTCCAGATAATCACCAAGACCTTATTGCTCACTGTGTACTGTCGCCGAAACACACACACACACACACACACACACGCACGCACGCACGCACGCACGCACGCACGCGCGCGCACACACACACACACACACACACACACACACAACGACACGATCAGCTCATATTCTAAAGAATAAACAGTTACCTTTAAATCCGTACCTAGAATGTTTAATCTAACTCTTGTATCAGCACCAAAATGAGACGGGAAAAAAATGCTCTAAAAGTGGACTGGGATTTCATTCGTGGGTACTAAACCGGAACTAATAATTGTGATCTGATTCCATTTATTGCTGGTCTTCTTAAATTCTATAAATAGAACCTTTCACAAATTATCAGTGCATGGTACTTGATTTATTGATAGAGGAAGATTAGCGCCAGTGAGGCAGAGATTACTTGATTACATGAACTGGCTTTTTATATATTTACATCGCTACAGAATATATATTGAAAGTAAATCTTGCCTTAAAACGATCAATTTGAGGTGAAATCGTGTCTTTACTGACGTTAATAACATATGGATGTTAGCAATTTAGTTTGGTTCGTTTGTTTTTCCGCCGTTTTGTTCGGTTGCTCGCAATTTTGGAAACCGCCAAAATAAACTGAATAGACCTAAGGTATCAGCTACAATCTTATTTTTTGTGTTCCTGAGAATTTGTTGAAAGACTAATTCAATCTCTATCACATTTTGCACCTTTACACAATGTTACGGGGTGTTCGATTTGGTTACCGTTATCTACAGAATGATCGACATCGAGTTTACAGCACGGATGGAGTGAATAATAAAAGTATGATATGAAATTTATAGATGGAATAAATGGAGATCTGAGCAAAAATATAGAATAGAACAACACGAGAACCTTTATGTAGAATATAACAATGTAATCAATTATATAAACGTTTGAATGATACGCGTCTCTTAGAAAGTAATTACCAAATTTATAAAATGCAATCAGCTTTTGTTCTGTTTATGACAAATTTCATCATAAAATCGAGTGAGTAAACGAACTCAGTTGTCTAGTCTGCCTGCATTACCCGGTTGTTTGCTGGTCCTCCGAATTCAACGTTGGTGACAGGTTAGAGTCGAAGTATTCCTTTTTCCCTTCTCGCTCTCCAGCCTCTTTCGGGTCAGCAACCGTAATTTAGTTGTTTTCTCTCTGCCCTCTCTGAATGGTGCATACATGGAGCTATTTCCCTTTTTAAAAATAAATAAATAGGGAACCTAAATATTCTCTCAGGGTTTTATTTATCGGATCGAATATTATCCCCTCTCCCGTTACGTCAGATATCGTCATATTGTAATTCAAAAGAAACTGAGGCTAATATGGGTCAGTTCGCAGCCTGACAGCTGATACACAAACCTACTACAAGAAGATTAATATCTCACCCTAACGAGCTATTTTGCATCCATAACTGAAACATAATCTAGCCCTCTTAATAATCCCTTACGCCCAACAAATCACTATCCCTGCTGTGGACTATGAATCAATAACTGGACCAAATGTCGACCTGAAGGAGCTCGAATTTTCATTTAAAATAATTAACATTTCAATTATACAAATGAATATATTAAATTCACGTCTTGTCTTAACTACATTTTTTGCTAACTAACAATCCATCGACTTGAACATACTATGGCCATGGAAAGCCTCAGTCTCAACGTACATTATTTGTATTATTAGAGATAAAGAAATTTACACAATTGCCTCACGAAATTCTTAGAATACATGATTCCTATAACAATCAAGACAACATATTCAATCAATTCTCGTCAAATGTATATGAAAGGAAAAGGGATGTATGAACTAAAAAATAAATTCAACAAATAATTGCAAACTCATATCAAATAGCAAGTTTCCTGAGATTACGACAAATACCTTATAGTAGAAACCTCTCTGTGCCTTTGAGGTTCCGTGTCCCTCAAACTTCAAGACACCTGTCCCTTAGACAATGTAGATAGCTAGAAAAGATACTCGCCGTTTTTCCTCGGAGTTAAGACTTTTCCCTTCCACAGAAAAAACTTGGACTGATAAATTTTGCGATGGAGAATACTTAAAACATTGAATTTCGTCTGGGAAACAAATACCTCTTATTTAGCTTAGCCAATCAGGAATAAATTTATCAAATCGTCGGAAATTAACACATGCCTTTTCAGTTTTGAGTAATTACTCATATTTCAGTGCTTTCTTAATAAAGTGATTTCTGGAAAGTCTCTTCTTATGACACTTATTTCAACGAGTACAAACTGGACTCTGCATCACTTCTATTATGATATTTTCCGATCAAAATTTTATCCCAAATTCACCTTGCCTCTTCCATCTGTCTAATCGTTATCAAACGGACCCTAATTAAATATCATTCACGCCCCAACCAGGGACATTAAACCAATGTACTGTAGCACGGTCCCTAGATCGAATACGTTAACAACATGTAGCTACGATCGATGGTGTAGCAAAAGAAATGTTCAGAGGTATATACTTAAAAGTTGTGTATCTTTTCATGATAAGAAAGCTATTTTTTTTTTTCGGGAGCTGCAGAAGTCCAGGGGTTAGAGTGCCGCTCTCTGAGCTACAAGGATCTAAGTTAAAATCCTACCCTGACCAGACCAGGACAGGTCAGAGGCCCTGTGACTTGAGTGGTTAATGAATTAGACTTGTAAGAACAATGAGGGTTCGATTTCCGCTATCGGAGAACCCCAGATCGACTACCGCCGTGTTTCTCTGGACAAGGCTCTTTATTCTGCTTGCCTCTACATGATATAACCTTCATAGTGCTGCTATGCCATGAAACACCAAGCCAACCCAAATCAGCCAGACCAGGACAGCCACTGCTGTTCTCTCGGCAAGAACTTTACTACAGTTGCCTCAGCACAATTTAATATGTCATGTGTTGAGGCGCCGTTAACAATAATGAGTCAATCGATCGAAAAATCTTGTTTTACTCCTCATGATGCTGAAGTCACCAATCACAACCACACAGATTCTTTTCTTTTGGTAAAACACCAACCAGACAACAAATATTGGTATTTATTTAGCCGAGTGAATACAAAATGTACCTCATCCGAATTATACATTCTATACAGAAACGTCCCATGTAACTGTCAAAGATGAAAAGATGGAAGATATTTCATCGTCCATCTTTATATCTTTGAAAAGGAAAAGATGGAAATTATTTTCATTTCCAGCTTTCAGTTTCCATGTTTGAGAAATAAACGAAAGACAGAAGATAAAAATAGGAACTGTTGCCGTCATCTTCTCTAATATGTTAGATAACGAAAACACGGATCCTTTACCTAGATTGTCATCTCTAAAAGTCAGGTTTTCAAATGCACCTTTAGGAAGATGTTTCTCAGGAAATATATTTTTTTTTCTTCAAAATCAGCGTTAGGAAGAGGTTTCTCAGAGAATCGCTTTCCGTAACACAATAGCCGTGTCTTGACTTTTTCAACATTCGATTTCTCTTACGGAACCTAGTGATTGCTTTTCTACGAATTTTGTTGGCAGAAATAAAGTAGAATCTGTTTTGTATAACATAAATATCTAGCGAATTCTATATGTGACCTTGTATTTCCTATTTAGTGTGTGTGTATGTTGTGTGATAACAGAAGAGCGGTCTATTGCTTTTATGCTGTCAGTCAGTGTCTATGTCTCGAATCCATTTCTGCAGCATATGTATGCTTAGATTAACATTTAGATTTTCAGAATGTTTTGACGTTCGTTCCTATCTTTTTTTTGGTACATCTTTGAAAATGTGGTTGAAGATTTAAATGAAAACCTGGTGAATCCATTTTAAGACGATGACACAAAACTGTAACCTTGCAGATATAAAATTATAAAAGTATTTTGAAATTACCATAGTAGATTTTCCGATCATGGTTGCAATTTTCAATCCTTTTTAAAACTATCTTAGGTTTGTAAAAACACGGTGAATCTTTTTCAGTAGGATAACACAAGCGTTTAACCTTCAACCATGGAACGGTGTAGGAATGACTACGGTCAGAACATGCTTTACATGGGTTATTTTTTAGCAATGAAACTTCGATTTTCGTTAAAAAGGCCTAAATGTTCAACAGGGTTAAAAGAACGTTTGAAAACTTGTCATAATGGTTTAATAAGTTAATTTATAAATGCGTACAAACACTGCGACATAAACTTTTGACTGTACCATAAACCTCCATAAACTTCTGACTGTACGATAACTTTTGACTGAACTATAAACTTCTGACTGTACAATAAACCGTTTAAGTAATGTCCTCTTAAATCAGATACACCAGGTTTGATTGAAAAGCATACATATAAAATGCTAAAGCAAACAAGGGGATAAAGTATGCATATAACAGTCTGAAATACGTCGTCTCCATATACAGATTAAATTTCATGACTGTTGATCAGACGATGCTTGTGGTATCTTGCCGAAGTTGATTGAAAGCGGACGGACCGAATGACAGCATAAAATAAATAATGCACTGCTTCTGTTATGGCAGTTGCGGCCAAAATAAAAATAAGTGTCAAATGCAAGATAAAATGTAGCAATTTACTAAATATTAATGATATAGCAAATAAGAATGGTTGCATTTACGTGATATAGTAAACAGGCGTAATTATATTTACATAATGTAGCAACAGGGGTAATAGTATTTGCTTAATATAGCAAACAGTGGTGATTATATTTTCGTGACAATAGCAAACAGTGGTGGCAAGCATGTAATTATATACACGCGATATAGAAAACGGGTAATTAAATTGTATGGGATATAGTAAACAGGGGTAATTATATTTAGGTGATATACCAAACAGAGGTAATTATATTTACGTGATATCGCACGCAGAGTAATTATATATGCGTTGTATAGATAAAGAGTAATTATATTTATGCGATATAGCAAACAGATAATAGATCAACGTGGTATAGCAAGCAGGGGTAATTATACATGCGTGATATGCAAACAAGCAATTATATGTATGTGATATAGCAAACACAGGTAAGTATGTTTATGTGATACAGCAAATAGAGGAAATTATATTGGCATCATAAAAACATATGTAATTATATTTACATAACTTAGCAAACAGAGGTAATTATATTTACATAATATAGCAAACAGAAGTAATGATATTTACTGTTTGCCAACAAAATATGCACAAGGAATGGACAAGATGCCCCAGAAGAAATCGAGATTACGCCAAGTCCTGATACAGCTATTTGTGAAATCGCTTTTGAATCAAATTTTAGTATCTGGTTTCAGAGATGAACAGATAGATGGGATATGTCCATCTTTTCAGAGGGGCTCCGGGTCACCTTTACCGATCACTGCCATCTCACCTCTGTCCACGTGGGTTCCAGTCTCTGGCTCGGCCAGTATTACTATGTGAGAAACCTGCCAGTAGCTACCGTGGGTTGGTGGATCTTACATGTGTTTTCCTGGGTTTTTCCTCCAACAGTTATAGTGGCAGTCATATATAGTCTATCTTGCGCTGAGAAATAGCGTTAATCCCCAAAACAACAGCATCTTTTAAGATTGGACTGAAGATGGAAACAGTTTCATCTTTTGATCTTATAGTTTCCTTTTTCAAAGGTAAAAATACGGAAGAGATTCGTATTTATCTTTAAATCGTTAAAATGTTAGAGATCAATATATGCAAGATGATATCGTTTTCCATATTTTTTCACTTGTCAAAGATGGAAGAGAGAGTGTCAAACGTTGCACTCCCCAGAAAGGCTAGATCATTCATTTGTCGTCTGTGGTCGGTTAATTTGGTTTCTCACAGGCATTTACCACTGTTCCGGTGGCCTAAGTGGTTAGAGCGTCCGCTTCGGATGCGGCAGGTCGCGGGTTCGAATCTCGACCGAGTCATACTAAAGACTTATAAATATGGTACCAGCAGCTGCCTCGCTTGGAGCTCAGCATTAAGAGGTTAGTGTTAGGACTGGTCGGCCTGGTATCAGGATAATTTGACTTGGTGGGACATGATACTACATGTCTGTTGCATGATGTCCCAATGCTAGACATCACCATAAACTGTCACGCTACAGACATCGTAGCGATACGACTGCAAAATTGTTCAAGCTACCTTAAAAGTCATCACGCGCAGTCATTTGGTCAATTTATTAGAAGCAAGTATGCAGTTAGTCGTAGGCTACCTGGACCTTCTCAATGAAACAGGAGAGATGCATAAATGGCGCTTAGTTTGACCGCATATTAAACATTAGTGTGATTGATGACAGTACTAAAGAGTTGTGTTGACACGCCGTTTCACACAGTGCCAATTTACAGCTAATTTGCCTAGTACTTGTGGCATCCGGTTGGCCATAGCTGTTTCTTCCTTCTGCTGAAAGGGGAAATTCAACGGAAATTGTGTAATTCATATTAAATTCTTGAGGCATGCCTTTGATGCTGTCAAGACAATACTGGAAGACGCCGATGCTTTACTGACGTAATTAAATTTCGTGGACAGGCATTACATTGTTTACAAGTTTAACTTCAGTCTGTGTAATAACTAAAAGCGAAATGGAATATCGGAGGGGAACTTTTTTCATCTCTTCAAGGAGGAGGTAAGGTTTACTATTTTTGAGTGCTGATTGACACACAGTACTTCCCACTTTGCGTGTGTGTGTACGTATTTTTGAGCTATGTCTTTGTCAGCCTGTCTATATTTTCTTTGTTTTATTGCCTGGTTGTATACCAGCCAGCTCTGAATGTACACTAGTCCTACAACGTAAGACACATCACCCGGTATTTTTGTTCTGGGGGTGATGTGCTATATTGTAGGACTAAATGTACACCAGTTTTCTTAACTGTGTATCCACCCACATCTCTACTCAGTAACTACCCCTCCCCTCTTTTTCATTGATTAACTGGAGGACAGATAAACGCACACAAAGACCTGCCTTCCTAGTTCAAAGTATCCATTATTGTTTTCGCCCTTCAGGCGAAACGGTTATGTACTGCCTCACGAAACCTCCATAAAGTAATGTAATGACTTCCGTGAACATAAACCTGTTTCCTTTTTGTTTTGTTTTGTTTTGTTTTTTTTGTTGTTTTTTTTTTTTGTTGCAAATTAAACGAATTCAGTATTTACTGAAGACAAACACTGGTGCGGTGCGCTTCATGTAATAAAAGTAGGACATAGTAATTTCATTTCTCGATACCATTTTGTTTATGTTATTAGCTTTAACATGTAAATAATAACAGTAGGGCTTGCTATTAGTACGAGTCATTCATGTCAGACACTTGTTTATATTAATATAAAATCATTCAAACTTTCTTTTTATTATGACATATGGATTTACTAATAATGTATGCATATACAGCATTATTGTAAGGTTCAAACTAAATATTGTTACCAACCATTTTCAGTAGACTATGTTTGAGGCGTGGTCGCTGAATTGTTTGATTTTGGTTTAGAAGTTGTGGCATACATATGCTGCATGTTACGTAAGTCATGCGTGACGAATAGGTCCACGCCTCTGAAAATTTACAAGTTCAATTACTGCTGTAGAATCAGTCTACCGGGCTTTAATGTTCTGTGTGTAGTGAAGTTATGTAAATGTTAATATACTGCACTCCGCTTATGGTAACGCTGCTGGGTTGTTTTGTTGCTGTTGTTGTTGGTTGTTTGGTGCCTAAAAGTGATGTCTGTGTCATGCAGATAAAATGAGTTTAATTGACTTTCTCAAGGACACACTGAAGCAGCTCGAAATAATTTGTGTACCTCTTTATAGAAAAGATGAGATTTCAATCTCGTCACACATAGGTAGTTTTCATCGCCAAAGGATTGTTTCAGTTTTTCTACACTTCGCTGGTGGCTCTCTGTCACATTCCATCTTCAATATATCTTTCTATGTTGATATCCAGTGTCTTTTTAAGCTTACTTCTTTTACACCAGGATAGATTATGTGTTGACCCATATTTTCCGTCCGTCCGCTAACAAAAGTTTATTATTGCTACTTCTCCGAAACTATTTGGAGAATTGCCAAGAAACTTTACACACTCGTTCATCCACAGCAGACATCTTGAAATCTTGTTACCACTGCTCATCCTCAACCGATGGTCATATCAACACGGAGTTTTAATTTGAAAGACTTCTTATGATGTCTAGTTAGTCCGACATGAAAATGGTGCTGATCTGAAGTTAATTATGGCCACCACGGCATCCATCATGAGAATCTTATTATCGCTATATTACCTCAACGGAAGGTTATACTGATAAGAGGTTTCCACCAGAAGACTTCGCATGACGTATAGTTTGTTATACGTGAATATGGCTGTGCGTGGAGATCCAGTATGGCCGCCATAGCGGCCATCTTTAAAATCGTGTCATCGCTACTCCACCAGAATGGATGATTTTATCAGTATGACGTTTTACAGAAAGACTTCTTATGAAGTCTAGTTGGTACTAATTGAAAATGGTGGTGACCTGACAGCCAGTATGGCCACCACAGTAGCCATCTGAAATATCTTATGAAGTCTAGTTGGTGCTAATTGAAAATGGTGATCTGACAGCCAATATGGCCACCACAGTAGCCATCTGGAATACCTTCTTATTGCCACTCCATCGGAACGGAAAGTCCTATCAGTACGGGGTCATCACCAGAAGACTTCTTATCGTCTCTGGTTGGTTTTAATAAAAACTGTACAGATCTGATATCAAATATGTCCACCACAGCGGCCACCATAAAAATCTTACCGTTACTCCAAGATGGAAAGCCATATCAGAGTTGGGTTTTCACCAGAAGACTTCTTATGATGTCTTGTTGCTACTAAGAACAGTGCCAGTCTGATATCCAGTATTGCCACAATGGCAGCCATGTTGAATATCTTGTCACTATTCTTTCTAAATGGAAAGTTTTATCGACATGAGGTTTTCAGCTGGAGACAGATGATGCTATTTGGTTGGTTCTGAATGAAACTGGTGCCAACCTGACCTCAAATACGGCTGTCACAATGAATACATTGAAAATCGTGTCCTCCCGAATGCATGTTCATATGAACATGGGGTTTTAACCAAAAGTCTTTTAATGTCAAATTTGTCCTAAATGAAATTGTATTGATCTTGGATCTTATATGGCTGCCACAGTAGCCAGTTTGAAAATATTTTCGCTCAAAGATATAAGAGATGGTCTCAACACTCAACATTTAAAAAGAAATAGTCTTTTCTTGAATTCCTGGAAATTCTTTTCAGACAGTTGAGTGTCAGTCCCTTCGAAAAAGCTCTAGCGTTTTTTTTTTTTTTTTTAAATTTATCTTCATCGAGGGAGATCTATAAGAAACAAGTCGTAATTGTTTCAGCTGTGTATGTTTGAACTAGACTTTTCAATAAGGGATGAGTACAAGGTCAGAGGTTGGGTTAGATACCGCGACATCAAGTTTCATGCTGTATTGTATCAATTTAGACTTCGGATGTTCGGCATATCGCTTTCGTATTGCTGGTACATTACACACTTAACGTTTTAGATTTTATTTTACTAAACCGAAAACTTGATTATGTATACAAACAGCAATCGTACGAAACCTGAAGTGATACCAGACATTCAAAGTCGGAGTTTATACAATACGTTTTTCAGACTTGAAAATTCTAGACTAATTAACATTATGCGCTCATACCTTATTTATTGAAAGACAGGTACTGTAAAAGTGACGGCACCATTGCAAAAAGTGTGTGAATTCTATACTTACTCTTTATTGTATTATTTCTCGAATCCACAAAACAGAATATTATTGACGCCAGCCTCAGTTAAAAACGGAGGCGCAGTGGCTCAGTGGTTAGCGTGTCGGACTCGCTATCGAAAGGTCGCGTTGTTCGAATCCTACCATCGGATCAGCGTAGGTTGGCTACTGTGGTGTGCCCTAAAGCAAGACACTTTAGTCCGATGACCTTCTTGTGTTGCTGTGCCGTAAAATACTAAATCACAACGACTTGTTTAAAGCGGTAAAATATTTGGTCACTGTAACTGTACAGTTCAAAACTTTAGAACTTTACTCGTATTACCGAATAACGTTTCATCACAACTACCTCTAAACTCCACCCCACCCCAAAAAGAACAAGAAACAAAATCCAAAAAATATTGTTTTAATCTTTATTTGTATGGCATTATTTTTAATATTATTTGTAACTTGTAACTTTCACCTATCACTCAATGTGTGTGTGTGTGTGTGTGTGTGTGTGTGTGTGTGTGTGTGTGTGTTCTTAAACAGAATAACGAGAGTGTCAGTAATTTCATTTATGGTATGTATGTAGAATGTATGTTCACCGACAAGGTATGACATTGATCAATGATATTTGCACGTTTCACGTTTAATAGCGGCAAACAATACGACGCTACATCCAAACGCCAGTAGCCACACAATCTGTCACAGCCTCTATATAGCGGTGACAATCCTATTTGTAATTAAGAATATAATGCCACACAACTCTACATAAAAGCAATATAATGCCACACAACTCTTCATAAAAGGAATATAATGCCACACAACTCGACATAAAAGCTATATATTGCCACACAACTCGACATAAGAGCAATATAATGTCACACAACTCGACATAAAAGCAGTGTAACACCACACAACTCGATACTCCTGAAGCTCTGATAATTAGTTTGTCCAACTAGAAACACTGAGTATTTATGTACGTGGGAAGCCCTCGCCGCCAAAAATACGAAACGAAAATAAAAAGCAAAACATAAATTTCGGATAATACAAGAAAAGCTAAAATAAATCAAGCATTCTTTAAAAATAAAAACATTAAAGCTCAGGCGAGAACAATATTCAAATGAAGCAAATGAATAAAAAACTAAACTGACAAAAATGTATGATGTAAAGAGCAGAATAAAGGAAACCAAAAACAAGCAGAGCAAACTTGATCTTGTTTGTCTGCGCTTCAGTTTATTGTTTTTATGAGCATGCTTGTTTTATTATAGTTTTTTTTCTGGTCTGATTTAAAATTTAGTTATTTAGTTTTAATTTCGTATTTTGGCACCGATGGCTTTTCATAACGACGAAAATGGCAATGCAAAAGATTGATAGTGGCCCTTAAGCAAATAATATTTGTATTAACATGAAGATATACCCCTGTTCCAAAATCATTTAGAAACAGTATCTGTTCATACAGTCTGCATAAAGGTATTCAGTACCGTTGTCTGGCTAGTAACCTAGATATTAGGGTCATGAGAGGGCATTTAAGGCAGCAAAAGCTGCCCTGTAGTAATCCGTTTCTGAATGGAAGCTTCATCTACTGTCTTCAAGTATTATGTAAATCAGCACGTTCTTCTTAGCTGCCAAAGTATGTGGAATGTAAACACCTCAGATATGCTTCAGACATCAAACCCTTCATTGGCAGACGGCTCCGGTGGCCTAAGTGGTTAGAGCGTCCGTCTCGGATGCGGCAGGTCGCGAGTTCGAGCCACGGCCGAGTCATACCAAAGACTTAAGAAAATGGTACAAGCAGCTGGCGCGCTTGGCGCTCAGCATCAAGAGGTTAGTGTTAGAACTGGTCGGCCTGGTATCAGGATAATGTGACTGGGTAGGACATGATGCTACATGTCTGCAGCATGATGCCCCAGTGCTAGACATCGCTATAAACTGCCACACTGCAGACATTGTAGCGATATGACTGAAAAATTGTTAAGCTACGTTAAAAATGCAAATCACATACTCACATCCACACTCCCTCCATTGGAGAGTGGCTTCATTCATTATAGAGTATATCAAAAGAATGGGTTGATATGTTGCCCACCTATGAGGCACCGTAGGGGACAAAGGTTAGTCTTAAAACAAAACAGCAGATGAATTTGAATCGAAAATTTCAATTTCACGCGTTGAATCCAATTGCTGGTGTTGAAAGTTCTGTTTCATATGTTGGGCTTTTCAATCTTGTCTGTTGAATTATGTCGAGTTGGTTGAAGGTTCCATTTCGTACATCGAGTTTTTACATTTTATCTGTTGAATTACACAGCTGTGGTTGACATTTCAATTTGGTATATCTGGAATTCGTTTCACATGTTGAATAAAATTGTTTGCGTTGAAAGCTCAGTTTCATATATTGAGTTTTCACATTTTATCATTTGAAAATACAGCAGTGGATGAAAATTCCATTTTCTATGACGAGCTTTTAGATTATAAGTTTTGAATTGCACAACACTGGTTGAAGTTTCAATGTTGTATGTCAAAAATTTCAGCATAAAAGTTTGAAACAAATTATTTGTGCTGAAAGATTCATTACATATGTCAAGATTTTATGTTTTATCTTTTTTTATCTGTTCAATTACGCAACCAGCGGTGGTTGAAAGTTGTATTTCCTATAACGAGGTTTTAGATGTTATCATTTGAGGTAGACAGCGATAGTTGGAAGTTCCATTTCCTGTGTCGATAATTCCAGTTTCACACTTTGAATCAAATGGTGTGTTGATATTGTCTGTCATCTATAGACGTGTTGTTTAAGGACACTTATTTCTTTTTGTCCATAATGTGAAGATAAGACAAGAACTGTATATATTTTATAAATTATGATTTCCCAAATATTGATAATAATGAAAACAGAAATAGATATTGCAGAATTTAAACACACTTAATTACCGCCATCTTCTCTAGGTATTTAAGCAAAGACAATTTCTTCTATTCGTTTCCATAATGTTTATACTTTCAACCAGTCAAAGGTTTTAATTTTCATCTTTTATGCCTCTTACAGACTTAATTTTTGTCATCAACGTATCAAAAACAAATTGTTCTTTTCGTTAGTTTTAATTATTGAATAAGATCTGTTTGTATTCTGCTAAAATTAAGGGGTTCTTTGGTTGTGTATTCATTGTAGCATTATGTTGTAAAGGGGATCAAGATAATTTGTGTGTGGCAAATATATTTACTTTGCTGCTCATTTCTAGCAAGAAAGCTTCTGTGCCCCAAAAATATTTCCACCAGGATCCAATAGGGGCAGGGTAATTATCCTCATCGGAAAGGCGTTTTAAACGTGTATCTCATAATCAAAAAGGGTACCAGTTTTGTCATGAATTTTAGGGGTACATCGAGAAATATAGTTATTGGGAGCTTCTGCAAATACGGCATTTCCAAGGCATAGTTTTAGCCATCTAAATGTTGTTGTTGTTGTTGTAGAGTTTAACTCCCATTCTTCAGCACAAGATAGGCTATTCATGGCGGCCAGTATAAATGGTGGAGGAAGAACCCGGGAAAACCCCAGAAAGAACCACCGACCCAGGAGAAGCTGCTGGCAAGCTTTCTCGCATACCCACATTGGCCGAACCCGAGACTCGAACCAACGCAGACAGAGGTGAGATTGCAGTGATCCGTAACGGTGAGCGCTTTAGACCACTCGGCCACTCGGGGCCCCTGCCACCTAAATGTAAAGATCACTTACTTACAGAAAATGTTCCAGTTGCTTCGCGCTCGTCTTTTTGTTTGCTGTTGTTGTTATGTGGGGGATCGTTGGCCCCGCCAAACCATCTGCTTCTGATTGTTGTTGTTTTTTTTTTCTTCATTTCTTGTTGTTGTTCTTGTTTTTTTATTAAATAATCTTCAGATGGGTAGTTGATTTGCAAAATTCAAAAATCCAACGTTTCAAATATAGTTCATCCATTGCAATGAAAATCCAAGTTTACGTTGATGAGAAATGAAAGGGATATTTTAAGCTAAATAAAAGGCAGATTGCTGGGTAAAACGACTGGCACCGTGTTAAAAATGGTCTGAGGCAGTAAAAAAAAGAAAAACAAAGAAGGAAAAGAAAAGCCCGCCATAGCGCCATTCTTAAAACGGCTGGGTCAGAGATTGGGGGGGGGGGCTGACTTAAGTAAGACGTAGATGTGCCGATCATGGCATTTTTGTTGCACTGATTTGTTTGTCACTGCTTTGCCACAGCCTTTCATTAAATATCATATTTGATATTAGCGTGTTATACTCACAAAGACGTATCTCAACAACATATATGATGCTTACGAGGAATGTAATCCTTGAGAAAATGAACTAAACGCAAGAAGGCTTGCACGTTGTGACCTCCATCAACACAGTTATGTAAAAACGTGTGACCTTGACCCCAAATCCTAATAGTGGAGCTAGCATGTAGCAGTATTTAAGATTTTTAATAATTCATTCAATGTAAGAAAACAAATCATGGCGACTGATTTAAAAAAAAAAAAACCACCCATAAAATCTTGATGTCAATTTTTGATATGACTGTGACCCAAAGATCAAATGAGCGAGATTGCATGTCGCAGAACGGCGTTAGCTTCATAATGATCCACCCCAAGTATGATGAAAACTCGTACATTGGTTCAAGAAATACAACTAAAACAAAAGTAAAAGCAAAGCAAACAAACAACAACTTAAACAAAATCCTTAACGCAAATTTTCAATGATTGTGACCATGACCCTTAGGTCAAAGGGCAAGTGTACATGTCAACAAATGCATCATTAGCTTCGTTTTGACTCATTGCAGGTATGAACAAATCGATAAAGGAGTTTAGGAAATATAAACCAATGAAAACATCTTAACCAAAAAATAATAATATCATAAACGTCACAAAGAATTTTAAAAAGTGCAAGAATAAATACAGGAGTTCCCATAAAACTATGTGTTTCATACTTATGGTGGTTTCTCGACATAGGAAATGGAACTTTCAGCCACTGCATTGTAAATCACCAGAGAAAATAAAAAACACCCCTTGTCATATGGATTGGATCTTTCAATTCAAACAATTTGATTCAACGTGTGAAATTGGAATTCTACACATAAAGCATTGCATTTTCAACCACTGCTGTGTAATTCAGAAATTAAAATGTGAAAGCTGAACATATAAAATGCAATTTTCAGTCACCGGTGTGCTATTCAGCAAATGCAATTTAAAAACGCGACATATGAAATGGAACATTCAACGTAAACACTTTGAATCAACGTGTGAAACTAGAATCCTTGACATGTAATATTTAAATGTCAACCACAGATGTGTAATTCAACAGGTAAAATCTGAGAACTCCACACAGAAAATGGAACTTTCAACCACCGCTATGTATTTAAACAAATGAAGTTTCACAACTTGAAATATGAAATGCAACTTTCAACACCAACAATTTGACTCCGCCGGTGAACTTACTTATCGACATATGACATTGAAATTTCAACTGCAACGTTCTCTCTAGACCAGCTTGTCTGCTACGGTGCTTCATAACCATCTGGGGTATCGGACACACATGACGGTGGAGCAAGTTCTTGTCAAGTGTGTCGACTTTACAGATTTTTATGTGAACATAATGAAGAAATTGTTCTTGAGAATATCTTGGAACATTTTGACAGAATACAAATTACAGTACAAACTTTTACCATATATTTGAATGATTGTACATGTAATACATTTTACAGATTTTTAAAAACTTCTTTGTCTTTTAAGTTTTATTGTTTAGTGCTCAACGTTTATGTGTTTTTTGTGTGAAGACTTAATGTTCCTAGTTTTCGGGTTTCTTCTGGTGCAGTTCTTGATATGCGCTCTTGTATGGCTTCTCTTTAATTGATACCCTATAACCAATATTGTTCTGACGTGCCGTTAATTCTTTTGTTGTCTGTTGATTTTTCACCCGCA
>JAECUM010070260.1:0-18498 GCA_016617855.1 Megalonaias nervosa | reverse complement strand
ATATATGCTACGCATAGACTCGTACAAAAGTAACAAAAGAAAAGAGGGAAGTCAACAAGCTTTGTAAATTTAACAAAATAATTTATTTCCCTAGAAAACAAGGTAAAAATATGAAAAACCTTACCGTTTGTGAATATAATCCAAAATTTAATCCTAGAATATAAAAATATAAGTCCTATCACTAAAATGTTCTAATTGAATCCAAGTTCGAATCTCGATGAAGTTCCAAGATGGAAGGCGATGACGTGTTCAATAACCTGTTTTAGGCTGATGTGTCAACAGTTCCTTGTTGAATCACTAAGAATATAATTCCGAATTTAGAATTCCGAATAATTTTTAGTAAATGTCTTTGTTCAAGAATTTCGATGAAGAAGAGTATTTTCCAGGGTGAATAAATTATTTTGAATAAAAAAAAAACTCAGTTCAAATGGCAACAACAGGAATACCTTTCAACATCAAGGTATTATTTACAACTGACTCAGAAACACTGAGATTGAGAATTAAACCCAACTAAAAGACGCCATTTCAGACCCGCGTGATGGGTCACGTGGTCGTTCACTACAAGTCAATTATCACGTAGGCTAGAATAGCCGTAACTAAGAATCATTGATTCCCACACTGAAATGAATTTTTAAAAAAGCTGTTTACAATAGAGCTAACACGTGGGCTGAACATGACCTTGGTAATGACCAGTCATTTTCATTCAGTATTTACGAATTCAGAACCAAGGTCAGGAACTAGATCAGCTAAAAATATAATGTAGCAATTTCTTTGCGTTCTAATCAGGCTAAAATAACTGAACTAAATTTACTGGGAGAAATGTCAAATCCAGTAAAAATATTATCCTTACAATAAAATGTAATAAAACGAAATTAAAATAAAAGAAATTTAAAACTAACACACAAATAATTTAATTACATATACGTAACATATACGTCACATATATTGGCGTTTTTATTTTAGTTTTATCGTCGTCCAAATTAAAGAAGCATGTGCAATATTTATTAAATGTTTTGGTTTTGTTTTTCTTCAATTACAACCATAAATTTCCGGGACATAATTATCAAATATGAAGGAATGCTTTAAATTGTCAAACTTTCGGGTAGAGGGACTGTGTTTTAATATATACAGAATGTGAATAATATGCTATGGAAAGTTATACTACTATAATGCAACGACAACTTTAATTTTAACTGAATGCACTTTTAATTTTCTCAGCTGCAAAAAGATGTAGAAACCTTTATCGGATATGAAGAAAGAAAGTTGAAACATCCTTGGAGAATTATCATTGGAAGCATTGCTAGCGTGTCTCAGCGATAAAGTTTATACTAGAAAATTACCAATAAAACACTACGTCCAGTGATATAAATATCAGTCATTGTGCAATATCGTGTAGCTGTCCTCAATCTAGTATAAAGCGGTCATAAAATCTGAGTCATTTGATGCAGTAATCATAGTTGTTAAAATTATTAACCCATACAAGTATAAATTTGACTTTTAAATGATAACGAAATCATCAGAGACTGATTTTACAACCATGTTATACGAGTGTGGGGAAGACTTGACGATCTTACCAAATTACATGTATGAATGTATATATGTCCGCACAACCTGTCATATGCTTTCTTTGTATACAAAGACGGTTGCTTGGATACAGAAAGTACATGTAATTACTAAGTCAGAAATTCTACTCGGAAATTTTGTCTCGGATTCCAAAATTTGATGTAGCTTATGTTATGAGAGGAAGTAGGGGTGGAGGAGTTATTGTTTGTACGATGGTGTGAGCAGTTGATAAAGATAAAGCTCGACCGAAACGCATTGCAAACCAGTTGGGTAACAAACGTAGTCCTGCGAATTTAATGATGTATGTAAAGATCCGTTATCACGTAAAGTTTTAAAGCTTATAAGTGGGGCTAGAAAACGCAGCCGATTCTTAAGGCTGGAATAACAAAAAGTAACAATACCCGTGAGGTTAGCAAAAAGTCAAAGATCTATTTAAACATTTATGTGCAAAATTTTAAGAGAAATGAAGCTAAAGAATACCAAATGAATGGGCAATTTGCAGACTTCCTCTAAAACTTTTACAGTTTATTACAATCAACTTTCATACACCTCTTTCAAATTCGGTTTGATGATTCTCGATACTTAATATTAGAAGGTTTATATTACCACAATATAGGTTGTCTTTTCCAATTTGTGTCAACTTAAAGGTTTCTCTCACTTTCTTCCTCCCCCGCGTCCATTTGATTGCCTTCTTCGGAACGTTTTTCTGTGAATATTTTTAGCATGACACTTTTCATAAATATTAAACTTATTGGTGGATGCAAGAAGGAGAAATTACTACTGAATTTTTTTTTAATTGTAGGGAAGAAAATTCCCTGTCAAAATGTTTACCGGTCAATAACATAATGTTGTTGATTATTTGGACAACTGCCTATTATTTCCTGTAGAAGAAATAATTTAACATTAATTTAGATCCTCGAAATATTCTCATCACACAAATCCATAAAGTGCGGTTTTTGTTTATGTATGTATATATGTATGTATGTATGTATGTATGTATGTATGTATGTATGTATGTATTTGTAGTTTATGGGGCGATATAGCGACAATGGGACTTCTATGTTAAAAAGGTGTCCCGGCACTAAGGCGACAAGATTTATAGCGACAATGGGAATTAGCATTACAGACAGGGTCCCGGCACTTTGGCGACAAGGGGAAATTTAACATGGGGAATTTTAACAGGGGTGGGCCTGTTTAGCGACAAGGGGAATGGAACAGGGTGACGTCACGGTACTGGACACTGGCAACAATGTGGCAAGGGGCTGACCTGAATACGTGCTACTCTAGGTAGGAACAAATACAACGGAGATATAAACAGACATAGACATGGACAAACAAACAAACAAATACACAAATATGGCAAGAGAGAATATATATCTTTTCGAGGCAATGGAGTGGCCCTGAAAAGGGCCTTTGGATTTTTCGTTTACACCATTCAGTTAACATAGAGGGCATCGCACGGATCTTGTTCTCTTCCTCAAACTTCGTCTGACCTCTGAGCCGTAGATTAAGACTCTCTTCAGATAGCCTTGCCTCTCCACATATGTCCTTCGTTGCCAAAGGTCTGTCTCTGTCATATGGGTGATAGCTCATGATGATTTGACATATATGGGATAGTCTGGGTTGAACTGCATCGACGATAGGAGGGTAGACGATTCTACGTTAGTCCACATCTTGTGACGAGAACAGGTGAAGGCAATGAGGTGAACCGCGGTTATTTATAGTGGAAGAGCGGATCACCAACCCTAACATGCGTTACAAAATTCAGTCACAGAACGGAGTCTGTCTTCGAATCCGAAGAAAGCCACCTGTGACGTCACATTCCCTACATAGGTGCGCTAGCGTCTGTGCTCAGTGTATCAATGCGACAGAGTTAGAACATGACGGAAACTAAGAAGACGATGAATTGGGGCGCACCGGCCGTGGAAACGAGAGGCGATGGCATAGCAGCAGCTACCAAAGCAAACTTCGAGAAGAGAACGATTTTAATTGGGATTTAGTGGATTTTCTCTTTTCTTCACAAGATTTTATTCCGGTACCAGCACATTCGCCACCTTCTCCTTCCTTACTGTACGTCGAGGATTTTAAACAGAGACAGATAGAAGAATTTGAGAAATTTTTGCAACAGCAGAAAGAAGCTGAACAAGCTTCTTCTCATTCAACAGCTTCAGCGAGAAGAAGAAGAGGCAAGAAGAAGAAACGACAGGAAGAAGAAGAAGCAGAGAAGAAACAAGTTCTAGGAGAGAAGGAGGACGATGAAAGTTTGGCAGAGTTAAGGAGTCTGAAACAAATGTATCAGACTTCTTTAATACGACACAAGAGAAAAAGACCTTCTCGAGCCAAACAGCCCAACCCCGTCCACACACCTACTACGCTTGAGATACAAACCATAGTGATCTCTACCAAATCATCGACAGTAGCAGGTCGAGTAGTAGGCCTTGGCCGTGGCAAAGGGATAAGGCAGTTAAAGGTCATTACTTCACGTACCTGAGTTTGTTTTTTAGAAAGCAAACACACCCAACGGTCCTTTTCAGAGCCACCCACAGCTCTCGAAAAGAGATAGTATTCATTTGCCAAAATCATTTAAAACTCAAAATCCCTTTTTCTCCCATGATGTACGTGTGTGAGTGCGTGAGGGTAGGTCCTTATTATAAAAATCAAAACCAAGAGAAACTTGCATTTTTCTTTCTGGTATATGCTCTGGTAAAAATTTACAATCCAATTTCACAACACATCTCTTTAAAAAGTTCATTTTTCTTCTTTGTCTTTTTCCACTCTCTTTTTTTTTTGAATTTCTTCACTTTCACAGGTTTTTTCCTCTTCTTCTTCCTCACTTTCTTCTCGTCTTCTTTTTTCTCTTTCTGGACGTGTCTGGGTTCTTCCTTTTCGTAGGGTACCTCTTCTTCCTGTTCGGAACCCCTCTCCTCCTTCTGCTCCTTTTGTTTCTTAGGGCAGTCTAAAGACCAATGTCGTTTCTCTTGACAATGATAACATGTATCTTACTTTTGTCTCTTTTGACGCTTACCTTGCTTTTTTGACGTTGTGGACATTCAGCAGACCAATGCCCTTTCTACTGACAGATATAGCAAGTATTATGACTTTTATCTCGAAAGGAGGGGGAGTAGTCCGTCGGCATCTCTGAAGAAAACCTTCATATGACACCTCGCTAAGCACTGATCAGAAGTTCGATCTGTGTTGGCTCTTCCATCTTTCTGGTCGGATTGAGAGTGAAATGAATACTTTGAGGGAAGACACTGCCCAAGTATATAGGAAAGACACTGACCTTACAATGATAAATAAGGGACCATGGCATTTAAAATGTAGTCATTTGACCTTTTGCACCCAAGATAAAACGATCGCATCATTTCGTGAAGGAAGGAGAAGAAAGTAAGAGGCAGACACGTGACCTATCGCTTCGCATTGTAGCTGAAGTCTTGGCTCAGATTCATGCCAGTGATTTCGAAGATGGCATGAGTGAACCAGAATCCAGACCCAGAGAGTCTACGTCAAACTGAAGTCCACCGCCAGTAACACCTCAAAACTACTACCACATTCGAAAGATGGATAAACGCTTCTCTAGAAAATTTAGAACCACGGCCTACACGTACACGGTGAAGTTTTAAAATTTCAAGCCCGACGTACGGCTGGAGAAAGCAGAAGAGTTCATCACCGATGTATGGGAGTCTTTGTTAACCACACTGAAACAGCAATGTGAAGCCAAAGAAGACGATCGCTTGACACACTCCATTTATCACGACAGTCTGAAGTCCCCCGTTTGGATCGAGTTTAGCAGACCAGCAGAAATGACACCTTCCAAAGTCATCGACAAGATTCAGCACGTGCAGCAGTCAAACGGCAAGCTTCACATTACCGATGGAAAAGCGACATTGTACATGGTTCACGTTTCTCTTCCAAAAGGGACCGGACAACGCAGAAAAGCGTTATTGATGGACGAATTTCTCAGCATTAAGCGCAGCATCGTCCAAATTATCAACCATCAAGACAAGATGTGCTTAGCCAGGGCCATCCTGGTGGGACGAACGCACGCCGACAGGAACGACACGGTAGAATGGAAAAGAGCCTGGAAAACTATTCAATAATTGGACCGAGCCAAACAACGAAGAGAAGCAGAACTCCCGTTACAGCAAGCCGGCATATCCAAAGACACCACTTGTAACATTCTTGAAATGCAAAAATTGCAAGACGTATTGGCTCCACGCTACACGTTGAAAGTGTATCCTCAAGAAGTGCGCGGACATCTGTTGTTTCAAGGCAACGATTTCAAAGACGGAAAATACATTCACGTCTATCATCACGATGAACATTCCGATGCCATTACCAGTATCTCCGGATTCCTCGGATACAGTTATTACTGTGAAAAATATGACTATGGTTATAACAATCGAGAGTAACACAAGCATTGTGGATCGAAATGTGAGGGATGTTTGGCCTCTAAGACCTATCTTGACGAAGGACAAGAACGAGTGCATTGCCAAACTTGTCAGCGCACTTTTGTCAGCCCTACCTGTTACCAACATCTGAAGACGCAAAGTTCACAGCAGAAAAGTGCTTGCCAACTCCTGAGATTGTGCCTTCTTTGTGGACAAGGCATACGTACGAATAGTGCCAAGGCACACGTATGTCGAGGAAAGAAATGATGTCACATTTGTCACCAAATCATGGATTTGGAACATGAATACTACATTCAAAATTACCAGCCCCAACGGGAGGAGGAAGAAGACCACCAGAAGATGATAGGGAATTTCATCTTTTCGATTTCGAATGCATGCAAGAGACTGGCATTCACATTCCTAATTTCTGCGTGGCTCATCGAGCGTTCCAGAAGTGCATCCAAGAACCTATCTTTTGCCATTGCTCCCACTTTAACAAGATTACTGGAGGACGTGAAAAATTTTTCTAGGACCGAACACGCTGGCCGATTTTGCCCAATGGATCTTAGACCTATCGACGAAAGGTAGAATCAAGAGGACATCGAACATTACGGAGATTGCCATCGCTATGCCACGGTGATGGCTCACATTTTCTCGGGATAAGATGGACAATTTCTTTTCAAATACTATACGGAACAAAGCACTGAACGTCCGAAAGTGACTTTGAACGGAGCCAAAATCATTTCCATGCAAGTGGGACAAGTGCAGTTTAAAGATTCGATGAGTTGCTTGACCATGCCTTTGAGCCGAATGACTAAAACGTTTGGAATGACAGAAATGGCCAACGGCTATTTTCCGTACATTTTCGATACCGAAGCCATTCAACACGCCGTTCTACCCCATTTGCCTGATGCTCACTACTACGACCCCGACAACGAGAAGCTTTCTACACTTGGTACCACACTCACGCCCCGGACCCCATTGACTTTCACGAAGAAATGTTAAAGTATTGTCGATCCGACGTGGACATTTTACGGCGTTGCTGTGGAAAATTTCGAGAATTATTCCTGGAGCGCGGAGGGATCGATCTTTGAAAAAAGCCTGCTCCATTGCCAAAGCGTGTTCCTCAGTGTACCGCAAACGATTTATGCCCGAAAACGCCTTGGCTGTCACCCGCCCTCAAACGACGAACTTTGTCAAACGTCAATACTCGGTCAAAGCCCTACGCTGGCTACATTACTTGTGCAACAAAGAAGACAGATGGATCCAACATGCCCGAAACGGAGGAGGTGAAAAGCCATTGGAACGGATTCGGTAGATGGCTGGGACTTAGAAAACCCCAAGATCGTGTACAAATTAAACGGTTGCTTATTTCACGGATGTCACATCTGCTACCCTCAACGTGACACTCAAAATTAGTTTTTACAACGTACCATGGAAGACTTGTACGAGGCCACTTGTCAGCGTCGCTTGAAGTTAGAACAGCAAGGATACCAAGTGGTGGAAATGTGGGAGCACGAGTACAATCACCGTTTGAAAACCGATCCCGAGTGTAAACGTGGAAAGTTAGAAGCTGGTGAACCCTCTGAACCCGCGGGATAGTTTGTACAGAGGACAGACAAATGCCATCTGTTTGCTGTACCACGCCAACGAGAAGAAAGGAGAAGAAATCAAATACTTGGACGTGTGATCGCTGTATCCTTACATGTGCCAATATTGTCACTTTGCCGCTGGGCATCCGCAATTGCTGACGGAACAAATCGACGTGGACAACATTAGACAATACGAAGGATTGATTAAGTGCAAAGTCTAGCCTCCCGCAGACATGTACCATCCCGTTTTACCTCACCATTGCCAAAGAAAACTGATGTTTCCCTTGTGCTGTAATTGTTTCGAAAAATGCAACCAAGACCAACCTTGTCAGCACACCCAGGAAGAACGCGCCTTGACGGGAAGGTGGGTCAGAGTGGAATTGTTTAAAGTTCTGGACCTGGGATACCAATTGTTAGAAGTGTACGAAATTTATCACTTTCTTAAGACAGAACAGTACCGCAAAGGTGACGAGACTAAGAAAGGCATTTTCGCAGACCACGTGGATGCCTTTTTGAAACTGAAACAAGAAGTCAGCGGCTATCCTTCCTGGTGCCACACTTCCGACGACCAAAAGAAATTCAAAGAGAAATACTTGGAGCAGGAAGGCATCACTTTAGACCACGAGGCGATCGTTTGTTAAAGTGATGTCAAATTGCTTGATGGGTAAAATGGCACAACGACCGTGTTTACCCAAGACGGAGCATTTGTCAGATCCTTACCGTTACTTCCAGATGATTCACGACAAAACCAAATACACGAAACACGTGGAGACTTCATCCTGGTCAATTACAAAGAAGAGCTGGACTTTGTTGAAGCCGACGAATTTGGAAATGTCATCATTGCGGCTTACGTGACAGTCCATGCTCGCTAAATATTGTACGAAGCTTTAGAACTGTTAGGAGATCGTGTGCTGTATTTTGACTTAGACAGTTGCATCTACATCGATCGTCTGGGTCACCGGCACCCTGACATCGAAGGAGACCGTTTAGGAGCCTGGACGTACGAGTACCCGACAACAAGATTCTAAGTTTTGCTAGTAGTGGTCCCAAAAATTACGGTTACGAATACCAAGACCCCCGAAGGAGAACTGCACACCGAGTGTAAAGTGAAAGGATTGACTCTCATTTATCGCACCAGTCAAGTGGTGAACTTTGGGGTATTGAAAGAAGCCTTGCAGTCTGGAGAGGATCAAAATTGTAAAGTGGCCACCTACCAACCTCAAAAGATTGTGCGTTTGACCATACAACAGATCGTCAGTCGGCCTTTGGAAAAAGCGTATCGAATCGTGTACCAGAAGCTAGTGCGATTTTCCAACCACTTCACTTTGCCGTACGGACACACTGGTATAAAAAATGGTTCCAAGACGATAGTCACCAACACAAAGGATGACTTCAACACAGCAAGAATCGAGTGAGAGACCCACCGAGAACTTCAAGTTCAAACAATACAATTTTCCTGTCTTCTTGTCTGACTATTGTAATTGTGCCAGTCGATTGGAAACGTTTCAAAAATGGCCTACGGATAGGGAAGGATTACCTGCTTCGAATGTTTTAGCTAGAACAGGATTTGTCTACTTGGGACCTAATACTGGAATGAGAAGATTAACCAAACTGCTTGAACTCTAGATGCACCTGGAATATGCCCGAGCTGGCCATGGAGGCTATTGCAGAAAGTGCCAGGATAGAAGAGGAGGACGAAAAAAAGAAGAAAAAAGAGGAGAAGGGAAAGAAGAGAGAGATCCTGCCTCACCTCATACTTATGTCTGTCTGTGAGGTGAAGCCTGAGGTGAGGACGCCACCGCCAGCACGTCAGACACAGCCACAGCCACAGCCAGAACCACTATTTAGAGCCTCTGTATCCCAGATTGAAAACTGGGAGGAGTTGGAGAGACAGCCTAGGCAGGAGATAAGGAGACCTCATCATCCCCAGCTGCAGAGTTGAAGACAGAGGGAAGTCTTCACTATCCCTCAGAGTGAAAACTGGGATGATAAGGCTACTCAAGCCCCCTCTGCACGCCCAGCCACACGTATTAATTAGAAGCAGGATTGTAGCCGCCGTTGCATGTGTGGTGCCCGACCTGGGAGGTGCAAGCATTTACCAGGTCATTTGGAGTTCAAAACAAACAGCCATTCTCAGGGCTAACCCGATCTCTAGAAAAGAGAGACTGATCAAGTTGCCAATCATAAAATTTTGTGTGTGTATGTGTGTATTTGTTCATGTGCGTGCGTGTACGTGTGTGTGTATTTGTTTGTATTTGTGTGTATGTGTATGTGTGCTTATGTGCTTTTGCTTGTGTGCGTGCACGTACGTTAGTTTGTGTGTGCATTTTCGATTGTGTATGTGTGCGCGTCCACGTTTTTGTGTGTGTGTGTGCATTTTTTTTCCCTTAACAAACCCTTTGTCCCTACACTTATGAGTGTTTGATTTGTGAATGTGGAGTAGTGTGACTATAAACACTAACTCTCTTGCTGATGTGATTGTAGGTAATGGTGTGTTTTGTAAATAAAAATCTTTCTTGCTCCAACTATATATTGATAAAAAGTATAGTGCTTTTATATAAAATTTTTTTAGGTTAGCACTCTCATCACTATGGATTGTTTGATAGGTGCTATGAGTAGTTGGTAAGAGGGGATGTTTTCCTTTACGTCCGTGCTTGAGACATATAAAGTATAGAGTCATTCGCGCAGGAAGCTCTACCTGCTGCTCCACAAACCCCTTCCGGACAAGCGAAACATAACCAGATCGAGATACAATTCCTCCTCGAAAGAAGGAGCTATTGTAGTTCCCACTCAAAATGGACAAACGTCCCTCTCCTCACACTTCCCCACAAGACAAGCGAAAACGGGCATCAAACGGGTGCTAGGGAAAACATACTAGCATATACCCGGGTGGGATCCTGATAGCGGCAAGCCAACGCTGACTATACAGATTTCCCACCAAGAACCCTATCATGGGGCAAATGTGGGGGTTGAGGAGAGGGGGCCCCTTTCCCTTTTCAAAACCATGGGTCTTCTATTTGGTTTATGAAGACCAAAAACAAAACAAACACGATCCTTTAGATCCACCGTCTAAATAAAATCCAACAAAACAAAAAACTGAGTACAGATAACGTTAATGGCAGGGCCAGCCTCCCACATACTTGGAAATCTTTTTCGGCAAACGCACAAGTAAACTTGGCACACAAAATTCAAACTCACCAAATTATTCAAAATTCACAACCCCAAACGCTTGAACGATTGCACAGGTGACTTACACAACATTGGTATAGAGCTGTCCACTAGGAAAACTGGACCAGATTTGACATAAAGTCCGGCCTTGGCGTTGGGCCGGGGTGAGCGGTTGCCGGTTTGGGGGTGCTCTGCGGGGTTGTCTCCGGGCCGTTGCTGTGGTGTTTTGCGCTGATGCCTTCTGGGTTTCTTTCCGCCATTCCTCGTTGCCGGAGGCTGTGATGGCACCATGCTCACATCTCCAACAGATACACTAACTCAGCCCGGGGCCAAGGGTCCAGCCCGGGACTATAACCAGTCGCAAAATCACATAAGTGAATAAGCGACTATAATCCTTTCAGTCAGTCAGTCAGCTCCATTCAACATTGAATACAAAAGTGGCCAACAACTATTAGGAGAAAAGGAATAAGCTGCAGGAAGTGGTGGATGATATTGGGATGGTAGAGGAAATGTTAGTGAGATTAGAGGATGGTTGTTGTAATCTCCACCGTCTCAAAATGGAGATAAATAATTTAAGCAATGTTAAGAAAGGGCTAAGAGAACTAATTAAACAAGAAAAAGAAGTAAAGGAAGACACAGAGGACAAAGAACAGATGAAATTATGGAATGAAAAAAATAATGACATTGGAGGCAAACGAAAAGAGGAAAAAAGATGACATGGAGGTAAAGGAATAAGAATAAGAAGAGGAGAAGAAAGATGAGAAGAAAAAGAAGAATCTAGTGCAGAAAATAAGATGTTGGTGGAGGATAAGACCAGAACACAGAAATTAGAAGACAAAGAAGAAGAAACCCAAAGGCGCTTTTCAGGGTCACTCCATTGCCTCCAAAAGATATCTATTCTCTCTTGGCATATTTGAGTATTTGTTTGTCTAGGTCTCTGTCTATGTATATCTCTGTTGTATTTGTTCCTACCTAAAGTAGCGTGTATTCATGTCAGTCCCTTGAAACATTGTTGCCAGTGTTCCGCCCGATTGAGGTCAGAAACTTACAACATAATTGCCAGTGTCCAGTACCGTGACGTCACCCCTGTTCCATTCCCCTTATCGCTAGACAGGCGCACCCCTGTTAAAATTCCCCATGTTAAATTTCCCCTTGTCGCCAAAGTGCCGGGACCCTGTTTGTAATGCTAATTCCCATTGTCGCTATAAATCTTGTCGCCATAGTACCGGGACACCTATTTTTACATAGAAGTCCCATTGCCACTATATCGTCCCCATATACTACTTATTATATATGTACATATGTGTGTGTGTGTGTGTTTGTGTGTGTGTGTGTGTGTGTGTGTGTATGTATGTATGTATGTATGTATGTATGTATGTACGTACGTACGTACATATGTATGTATGTGAGAAAAGTTATGAATCATACATCGTTTATGTCTTTTTGATTATAGGAAATAGTCTTACACTTTTTAAGGATAAAAAATATCTATTAACACAGTTTCTTTCATGTATACTTAAAATGTACTTTTGTCTTGCCTGCTTAAGCTTGGTGCGATACAGTAGTCATATTTGTTTTTACAGAGGAGGCATCGTAGGTTAAAATGTAAAGGTTTTACCTTAAAGTGTTTGAAAGTCAGGAATTTTGCTTATGCTGACAAACATAATTGTGCAGGTGATTCTTTGTTTGACTAATGAAGATTTGTCTCGGTGAGGTAAGTTACAGTCTATCGTACATGTCGGTGGTGACGATAATACCAAAGGAAATAACTGGAAAATAGTATATATAATGAGATGCAAATGCAATTAAATAAAAGAAAACGATCGAGGTTGAATTTTTCGAGAAATGATGATCACTAAAATTTGTTGAAAAACTATTATTGCCATTGATAAAACCAACATGTTAAATATATGCCTACATAGTGTACTCATGAGAGAGAGAGAGAGAGAGAGAGAGAGAGAGAGAGAGAGAGAGAGAGAGAGAGAGATGGGTTATTTCAGATCATTTGGATATTGATAGATATTTCTCATCCTGTATTTTTCCAAACGATCACCTCACAACTTTTATATTTCTCAGGTACATAAATAAAATATGAAATAGTTTTTGGGTGGGTTGGAGTAAATGTCTTTGCTTTCATACAGAGCAATGAATTGCAAAATCTTGGCCTCTGCACGTTTTTTGTTGCTGTTTAGAGCTGGTGATTACGATGCTTAACACGTGGCGATAATAATTATATTTTCTTCCTGGTGCAATTTCTTTTCCGTCTGTGCATGTCTGTGTGAGAGAGAATAATAATTAATTAATTAATTAATTAATTAGATAACCACGTTGTGCATAGGTGCCTTTAAACACTACTACATGCACGCATTAAGTATATATTTATCAACAGATCAATACTTGGAAGCTTTTAGTGCATTATTTATTCAGTGCCGTAATGTTATTTAACATAGAACACTACAGTACATAGTATCATTCCTTTGTGTATAATTAATGAGAGCAGCAACAAAAGTATCCTCTGCGATAAAATCTAACTTGACTTTATGCACAAAGAGCACAATTCGGACAAATTTTATCTTTTATGAAGAGCACAAATTTACCATCAATAATTCTTTTCTTTACATTGGTGCAGATGAATGGCTAGACAAGGATTTTATTTCCAAATTATTTTTTTGTATTGTTAGTATTAATTCTATAATGTTTATATTACTGTTATGCAACCAACCACACTGACTCGTGGGAAGACTGGTTTCCTCGACCTATCACAGTTCAAGTTCTAGAATGTAACGCTTCGACCTAGTACTAATATTAGTATCCCTACTTCGTGGACAACGTTGAGGCTAAGACACTGCAGCTTGATTTCGACCCTGATATTTAGCTCGAGACCGTCTCTAACATAAATATCAGGGTCTACGTCAGATATTGTGGCATTACCACGACTAGAACGCTCAGCGTGAATTCTAATGCTTGCATTACGATACTGCGAGAAACTATATCATCAGAGATAGTTCAGCTATATTTGCTTGATTTATTCACCTTTGAAAAATGTATATACACATTCTAAATCGTTTTCAAGCTACCGTTTCGCTCACCTTATCCTTATTCGTCTTTTCTGATCGTTTGCTTATGGTTTGTGTTCATGATATAACGACCACGCGATGATTGGACATCGTTTGGCCCTTGAATTATACAGCCCTCACAATTGGTAGTGAGGGCTGAGTGCATTGTACGCAGTTATCGTGTATATATGCAACTTTCTGGTAATTCCAACTCACATATCTTGCAAGACAATTGAAAACAAGGCAAGAGTTCAATGCATGCTGTATGGCCATGACAACTCTGAAATGTTTCCACTCTTGCAAACTGGGCGAATTCACACTAAATCTTTGGCTGATTTTACCAAAATTATTCTTGCTTATAAAATGGAGAAGCAAACCCTACGGAAATTCAAAATATTAGATCTGAAATTTTTTACACTAATCGATTTTCTTTAACAAAAGGATCGTCTTATTTCAGCATATTCTATAAAAGAATGAAATAGACTAAATTTTCCAAGAGATGACGAACTGGTAAAAAAGAGGGTCAGTATATTTCAAATAATTATGTGATAGCTGAGCAAATATCTCTTTTGTTTTGCTTTAGCATTACAATATATCATGTTCAAACAAAAATGTAATTGCATTGTTATTATTATTATTATTATTATTATTATTATTAGTGGTTACAGATTAGAAGGGGTCTTGGGAAGACCTGTTGTCTGTCCATTGGTTAGCACAACAAAGTTACTGCTACTCCTATTAAAACTGTATTGAGCGTTGCCATGAAAATTTACACACATTCATTCCAAGTTCAGCGTGGTTCTAAGTGAGAATGGTGTCAGTCTGAAATCCAATATGTCTGTCATGACATACATCTTGAAAATGCTTTGTTTAATTTCCCATTCTAAATGGAAAGTTATATTAACTTGAGGTTTTCACCAGGTTGTGTCTAATGACGTCTGCCTGGTACTAAATTAGATTTAAAATCTAAGATGCAATATAACCACCGTGACAGCCATCTTGAAACTCTTGAGATTGTTATATGTACTAATCTTGCATGGATGGTAATATCAGCATGAAGTTATAACCAGAAGATGTGCACAGTCAATTTTGGTATTTATTTGGTTGGTATTTATTTGGATGGTATTTATTTGTTCCTGAATGGAAATGATGCTGATCTAACATGCAAAATCGGCACCTTGTTGTTATCCTGAAAATCTTGTTATCACTGCTTCACCTTAACAGAAAATCAAACGGACATGGCATTTTCACTAGAAGACATTTTATGGAGTCTAATTGGTTCTAAATAAATAAACAAGGTGATGATGATGTCAGTCTGACATCAGCTAGCACTGTCATAGAAACCATCTCGAAAATTTTGCCGTATCTAAATCTACTGAATGGATGGCCGCAGTTACATGCAGTTTTCACCAAAAAACTTATGATCCTAAACGAAAATGGTGTAGAACTTACATCAATATGGTTGCCATGACGGCCATCTTTGAAAATTCTTTCATTGCTTCTTCTCCTGAATGGATTTTCATGTTGACATGGTTTTTCACCAAAAAGATTTCTAAATGATGTCTAGTTGATCCTGAATGAAACTGATGCAGATCGTACTCCGACATATTCACCACAGTGGTCAATTCGATATTCAAGTTATGGCTTAAAAATCTTAGAGATGGTTTCAGGACTCGGCATTTAATAAGTAGTATTGGTTTTATCTTGGATTCCTATGAATTCATCTTGGCCAGTATAGCATCACTCGTCTTATCATTATTATTCTGGCAGAATTGAATAGCTGATTAAACTACCTACTGGTCTGCCTGATAATCACTGGTACCAGGGTCAGATGGCCAGTAATTTCATTGTCCGAATTATTATTATTGTTGTTGTTTTCAATAATGATACATGTTCCACTTATATCGGAATGTGTGGGGACATTATAAAATCATGGGTACACTTAACATCTAGATTAGAATTTGAGTGAGATATGATGCCTCACCGCCACTCCCACCCCCCGTATTATTTATGGGGACATTATAAAATCATGGGAACACTTAACAACTCAAATTCAGTCTAGTTCAGTTGTCTAAAACTATAAAATGATATAAATGCCAGGATTTTACAGCATGATGTTGGGTACACAATACAGTGTACAATGGATAGTTGCAAGGCAACATTTGGAAAAAATTGCCGGATTCCCACAAACCAGTGCACCAGGCACAGCACTGGATGACGACGACGATGAAGATGAAGACGAAGCTGCTGCTGATGCTTATGATGATGATGTTACTTAGTAGACTGATAATCTAACTTGATTTATCAACTTTATTCTGTTTCTTTCAGTAGTCTCACACCTGACTTGTGAGGTCATGGCCATTTGAGGGACTGGTAAAATACTTCATAAATCTCCATTAGTATTAAAAGGTATAAGCAAAACATTGCAGAAGTGAAACGTGAAAATCATCTCTCCCTATTTAAAACCAGAAGATATATGCAGTCGAACCTGCTACTAATAGCGTCCCATGGGAAGGGGCAAATCTGGTCTTTGTACACGTGACCTCTGTACACATATGAAACAAAATCTTGAATTGACAAATGATATAAAATTAACACCTGATCTAGAATTCACACATTATGTAGAACTGACAATTCATCTTGAATTGACAGATGACCTTGAATTGACACTCTAGAATTGATAATCGATATAGAATAGACACATTATCTAGAACTGACACATGATTAAAATTTACACATCATCCAGAATTGACACATAATTAAGAATTGACACGAGTTATGATTGACACAACATCTAGAATTGACACCTATCTAGAATTTACACCTATTTAGACTGACCCTCTAGAATTGATATGTGATTTAGAATTTACACGATTCAGAATTGACACCATACTAAGCTGACAAAAGGACCAATGAATTATGAATAAAACGATACTCTAAATATGGTAAACATTCAGATAAATCTAGCATAATCCTTTCCGGTGATTCTATCTATCCGGTAAATGAGATAATCGTCAATTTTTTTTTTTAAAGTTAATGAAATGTATCCTCATATGTATACAGCTTCAAAGAGTAATAGCTTTATTTCCTCAACGATCCTAGGTTTTGCTTGCCGTCCCAAGAAATTGTTTACCCCCTCCCCCGCCAGTTAAAAATATATATCTGGATTTTGTGAATGTTGCATTGAGTTCCGATTTCATTTCATTTGCTGGTTACAGTATTACAAGTTATTCACATTAAGGTGCATGCTATTTGTCATATTATTTTAAGCCAAAATATTGTTGCGGTCGGCCGACCGTCCACGTTTCTTATTGCCAGCTACTAGCACCATTTTCCACCATGGTAAAGAAAGTAACACAAAAAACCATCCCGAAACTGATCTGTGCATCTATCTGAGCCAGTTTTGCCGAGTACTTTGAAGTGCTGTGTATTATATATATATATATATATATATATATATATATATATATATATATATATATATATATTATTTAAGAGGCATACCTAAGTACTCTAGTTTTAAACCATTGCACAAGGAAATATATATTTTGAGGTGGGGGGCATAAAGCGCCTACAAGAGCTCTAGATACATATAGAATATGATTATATTTTACCAGGACAAGTTGACTAAAATCGCCATCTCTTTTTGTTTTGTTTTATATTTTAAAATTTCGTAAAAGCACTTTCAGAAAATTGTTTTGCCTTCAGGGTTCAAATTTATTTATGTATTTCAAGGACAGGCAAAGTTTGTGCCCTTTGTGTTACTTAAATACACTTCCCCAGCTCACATACGCAGTAATTTTCACCAGCTGTTTGCTCCATGCAGAACATATTGCTTCTAACAGAGATCAAATTAATGTCAATCCAAGAAGATGAAAGACACTTCAATCCAAATAAGTGAAATGCATGTCGGTCCAAGTAGGAGAAAGACATATCAATCCCAGCAGGTGAAAGACATACCAATCCAAGTAGGTGAAAGACATGCCAATCCATGTAGACGAAAGACATGCAAATCCAAGTAGGTGAAAGACGTCAATCCAAGCAGGTGAAAGACATGTCAATCCCAGTAAGTGTAAGACGTCAAACCCAGTAAGTGAAAGTCATACCAATCCAAGTAGGTGAAAAACATGTCAATCCAAGTAGATGAAAGACATGCCAATCCAAGTAGGTGAAAGACGTGAATCCAAGTAGGTGAAAGACATCTCAATCCCAGTAGGTGAAGGACTTGCCAATACAAGTAGGTGAAAAACATGTCAATCCAAGTAGGTGAAAGACATCTCAATCCCAGTAGGTGAAAGACTTGCCAATACAAGTAGGTGAAAAACATGTCAATCCAAGTAGGTGAAAGACATCTCAATCCCAGTAGGTGAAAGACTTGCCAATACAAGTAGGTGAAAAACATGTCAATCCAAGTAGGTGAAAGACATCTCAATCCCAGTAGGTGAAAGACTTGCCAATACAAGTAGGTGAAAAACATGTCAATCCAAGTAGGTGAAAGACGTGTCAATCCAAGCAGATGAAAAACATGCCAATCCCAGTAGGTGAAAGACTTGTCAATACAAGTAGGTGAAAAACATGTCAATCCAAGTAGGTGAAAGACATCTCAATCCCAGTAGGTGAAAGACTTGCCAATACAAGTAGGTGAAAAACATGTCAATCCAAGTAGGTGAAAGACGTGTCAATCCAAGCAGATGAAAAACATGCCAATCCCAGTAGGTGAAAGACTTG
>JAECUM010070257.1:0-14438 GCA_016617855.1 Megalonaias nervosa | reverse complement strand
ACAATAAATGCAAATGGTTAATGATCGATTCTTCAGTTCCTTGTAACAAAGCTTGCGTAAATGAATTCTGTGGATATCAAATGCAAAGCGTGCGAAGAGGGAGTCTAGGACCAAAACAGTGTTTACGATGTGGTGTTGGGATTATAGGAGAAACTCAGTTGTATGTGCAATGTGGTGGTAAAAAAATACAGAGAGTTAAAACGATATTATGATGAAAAAAATAACGCCGGCAAAGATATAATCAGGGATATAAGAATCGCTGAAGACTATCTAGCCAGATTTTCAATATAACAATTTAGACCAATAATATTATTATATAAATGGAGCAAAATGAATTTGTGAAACATCCCATCATCAAGATATATGAAGCATCTCGAGATGGTATCATCAGGCACTGTCGACTGTTAATAATACTGGTTATCTCGCTTGGAAAAAAGATATCTCTGTCACAAGTTTATTTACGAATGTTTTTATGAATTGATCAAAGATGGATTTGTGATCGATCATATTAATTCAGATCCAAAGGATAACTCTTTAAATAATTTATGAGCTATTACACAAAGCCAAAATTGCAAATTTGGAAATACTGGCAGTAATTGTAAGTCTCCTAAATCAGTTGTGTCTACGATTGTAGAGACAGGCGAAAAAATAAAATTTCCATCGACATATGCAGCTGGCAAATATTTTGATATTTGCAGGCGCTCAATATACTTTGTCGCAAATAATAAAAAAAAATCGGCATTTTCAAAGAAGTATACACATCAAATAATATTTCAGTATATCCTGACAGACACAGCCAACCCAATTTTGACTCAATTGTAGCTGTTTGTAAAGATGAAGGGAGATCACTGTCAAGCATAGCTCTCTCTGGTACAGTAGTCAAGCAGTTACCCCGTTTGTTACTGCGTAATATTATATGACTGCTGCGATTATTTTTATTTTTATTTTTTTGTCATCGTAACTGTATTACTTGTCCTGCTTGACTTCGTCCGTCCACGGTGTGTCTCATTCTAGTATGTTACATCCCTTAACTTCGTCCCCTTATAAACTCAGAAAAACAATAAGTATATCGTTCACAAGTTTGATGTGTAATTGTACATGTTCATTTGTGCGCTGGAGAATGTGGATATGTGAGAAAGCTTGCCAGTAGCTTCTCGTGGGTCGTGGTTCTTTCCGGGGATTTCCCGGTTTCTTCCTCCACCATTAATACTGGACGCCATGTATAGCCTATCGTGTGCTGAAAAATGGTGTTAAGCCCCAGAACAACAACAACAACAACAACAATTGTGCGCAATACAGCTACGTTATTTTTAGATATCTAGGTAATATAGCCGTACGCATGTACTTTAACTCCAATGACATTCGGTGGAAATATATGTGCGATTCATTTTATACGGTGTGTTTGGAAAATTGAAATAAATCCACGCTGCAGTTTACAATAATTGTGATTTATTCAGTATACTGATCACTTGTAGGAACTGCCCGTAGGTAACTTTATAATAATTTCTGAAACCTATATCTACAAGGATGGGTCTGTGGTGCAGTGCTAGTGTGGCGGACTCTCATACTCGAGGTCTGGCGTTCTATTCCCGTGACTGACAAATTATCGATGGTGGGCGATAATCGCCGTTTTTCATTAAAAAGTGGGGGCTCCAACATAGCTATTTTGGATTTTTTACCTGTAATTGACTTAATTCTGCGCTGAAATTCATCATTAATTTGTTCGATTTGATAATTGCCCGTGGGTATACTTGCAACTTGCCAATCAGGAGTTCCATCGGGTTTATTCTTGTATGAAAATACCAGCGAATTATTTGCCTGCAACCCACCGAATGATTTTGATCTAATATTTGGCCAACTATAATAAACTCTTAGTTGCGCCAGTGCTATTTCTTTTGCTGAAAGTGCAGTTGGAAAGCTAACGCAAAATTCAAGATTAGTTGAGCTTGCTGATATCATTGTAGTCTTTAACGGTGTTGTATTAGCGACGATCTGTTGCAGTAATTCCTTCGACGTTGACATTATTATTTAAATCCCTGATTTTAAATCAGGATTTTAAATCCCTGATTCTATCACGTGTCTATTATCGTTTTTCGTAGATTTTGACACAGTCGTTGCCTCATGGTAAATTCCTGATTGAAAAACCAGAATCATTTCTGCGAACTCTTGATCTGATATTATTCCATCTCGGAGACCTGATGATATCAACGAAGACAATTCTGAGTATGCTAGCGTCCCCGTATGCGATTTTATTTTATACTCGTGTAATTTATCAACCGCGCATGTGGATATTTTCTTTGCAATGATATTAAGAATACCAGCAACACATGTTATAAAGGCAACACTTATTCCTATTAGTGGTGCTATTATGTATGACGCTGACAATGCGCCGATAACCGTTACTGTTCCAGCGATAACCGCTGATGTGGAGTATACAATTATATCAGTAACAATGACACGTCATGCGATATTCGTTTTTTTGTTTTACTGTATAATCGTCGATGATATTTTTCAGTTGTTTATGCCACAAACACACTTGCTCGTATCTGAAACGTTGAACATCGATTGGGGTTTGATTCATTATATTAAGTAGGTGGTAGTTTATTGGCTAATTCAAGACACCAATAGTACAACAAGCCTAAGTTTTTTTCTTTGTGTTCCACCACATGTTTCCTCGTCGTTTTTATTTTCTAGTGCTATTAATACAGATCCAGAAGATCGAATTAATGGATAACGCCGTGAAATTGTAATAGATATTGTAAATGTTGTAGCGCCGAGTACTGAGAACCTATATATGCCGGTAACCTCAGCACGATGCTTAATGAATTTATTGAGTGGTGTCCATAATGCTGATCCAGACGCTACTGCATGTACTACACTGTCGGTAATTTTTTTTATTTCATAGCGTTTAATGTCAATAACCACTGGATTTCCCAAAAAAATCATTAACAGCTCTATCTGTGTTTCTACGGAAATTTTTAAACGCGTTTACGTGAGTACAAAATTCAGATCTAAATGTGGTCATTCCATCATTGATTGTCATTAACGATGTCATCATCGGAATGTTGCTATTGTCTACGTATTTCTTCGTTGCGACGTCATCGTTTGATTCTGGTTCTCCAAGACCAGTAATTGTATTATTAGCCATATTGAGAGAACCAGTCATTGTATCACTGGCGAATAGCAAGCGATAATTAATCTCAGTTCTGATAGTGGCGTTGTTGCTGTCTACATATCATTTTGTTGTCACATCATCGTCTGATTTTGGTTCTCTCACGTTGATGATTGTATTTTTACTCTTGTTGAGATCGCCATACATAATATCCCTAATTCTTCCGATACGCCCAGCAATTTCTCCCATGAGTGTTAAGACTTATTCATTTGAATTTTTAATTTTACCGTTTTCACCAAACTCCACTAAGTTATCTTCAGTCGCACCTGGAACCCGCAGAATAATATATGTCAACGGGCATTGCTCGTCTATAATCGTCCTTGCTGATCCTGAAAAACAAAGACTTCATTTTGGTCCACATTTGCGAGACTTAAATGATCAGCGAGTTCATTTTTGACTTCGTTAAGGGTTGCACATTTGGATAAGGCACCTTGCTGATTTTTACTCGGGCGGGGAGATCTTCCGTAAATATCTAGCATTATATTTTAATACCTGTTTAAAATGTTGGACAACGTGGTATATTCGTGCACGACTTTATGAGGTAGCATTAGGAATCTTGACACAGCGTCGAGTAAAGCAATTACTTCACGTCCACATATTGGCCGATCGGTTATTGTCTGTGTTGGTAATGTTGAATACCAGATTGGAATAATTGGCATCCTGCTAACATATTTTCAAAATTCTTTTGGTGGTGCCAGCCCAAACGAATCGAAATAAACAATTCCACGTGGATCAATCGCGTATGCAACCCAATGAGTACCTGGACAAGAACTTCCATCGAGATTAATGATACCAGTTCCAACATTGTTTGGTTGTTTTGGTAATTGATCATGCATAAAAACACCTCTAATATTTTTTATATTTAATCGCTCAGCAGCATCAAGTAAATCAAAATTAGACATGGAAAGTATCAGCAAAGTGTCCCGGGAAGTCTTAAACCCTTTCCGTACCACGAATGGGGAGTTCCTAACAGTCTTAGACCCTTTCCCCTTTTTAGGAAGTTTTTATTCCGTGACCTGTTGCTTTCTTTAATGCCATCCCAGCAGCAGTTCCAACAGCACCAAGTGCAGCTGCTTTTGCAACAGCTGGGGCTTTAGCGGCTATCAAAGCTGGTATAGCCACAAGAAGTGGAAATATACCACCCGTCTTGGCGATGTCTTTAATAGCACCCGCAGAAAGATTAAGTCGTACGCCGGTCTTTGATCGTTTGGCTTCGTTGAAGTGCCTAAGTTGACGTTCTGTCAGTGATAGTTTATTTGGACCACTTTCGATTTGTTCTTTTCTAGTGACATTTTTATTCCACAGTTCTCTTTTGATATTGATTGTAGTTTTCTAAGCTGACCAGGAGTCAGAGTAACACTAACATGATGATATGGCATTATAATATCATGAGTGGTTTAATTATATGTTCTCTACTGCAGCATCAATGACTCTCATTCGTCCACCAACACCTTCAAGCAACATTGTTTTATCTGAGAGTATAACAGCGATTGCTCTGTAACCGCCAGGAATAGCTGGTGGACCAACTATGGCAGCAGGTACTCGTGCTACACGAGCTCGGAAGTGTATATCAACAACTGATTGTCTGAACAAATCCAAGTGTTCCAGTGAGAAATAATAGATCGGATATAATGTTGTAAAATCACGCTGAGATATCTGCAAACCAGAATCAACATTCTGATCACGTCCCATAAATATCATCAACCGATGATAAGCACGTGCAACATGATTATTCTCAAACTTCACCAACACTTCTTCAGACGCTTCTTGATGTCCATTTATCCTCAAAGCAACTTCACTAACCCCAAGCGTGTCAAACACCATCGGATATCGTTCCTGCGAGTTTACTCTGGCATTTTCCTGAAATGCGATGAATATATGTCGTGGTGCTGACACCCCCTGCTGTGATGCAATCTGCCATGTAAATAAACCAGCAACATTGCTTTGAATACTATCTGTGGTCATCGTCAATCATGATAATGTTGATTTACCACCTTGGTCCATAAAAGAAAGCAACCGTTGTTCTTCGTTGATCGATGGAGTCATTACTTGCATCCACAACGAAAGTTTTGTTAGTATTACTTTACCTGCATCAACACCAGCAGCACGCCATATTGCATCATTGTCGGTGGCTTTTCTAACAAGTAGCACGGTGTGTTTAGCGCCAAATATAACCTTTCTAACATTTCTGCAGAATCCAAATATGTGTGATAGTGGAATTGCACATGAGAACTCTTCAGATAGAGGGATTACACGTGAGAACTCTTCATCACCGCTCAACATTGTTCGACGTGATGCAAATCCCAAGTTAAAGTTTTCATTCACTGATGCAACTTCAATTCCAGCGGCATTTAGTGTTACGTTTCTGTTTTCTGGTGATCAGTTGTATCCTTTGCAAACATCATTGATGGACCAGCTGATCTTGCGTAATCATCGCTGTATCTTGCAAGGCCAAGTATAATCGTGGCAACGTCAACATTTTACAGGCATGATTCAATATTTTTTCCGTCAGTGATGTATGTGGCACTGTTAAATAACGCCATGATGCCATTATTAACAAAACCAACTCGATCAACAATTCCGTATCCTGTATGATCTGTTTTCAAAAGTCTACCTTCGATCTCAATGAATGTCTCAGCGGGCAACAAATATCTGCTTGTATTCTGAACTTGCAACTCAATTCTTCCACGTGCGTTAGGATCACGTGCGTCAAAAGAATGATATTGATAATCACGCAGAGACTCATCCTTGAGTACTGATGCGTCCATGTCAAATGAAGGATCAGATATACGTTTAAACATCTTTAATATATTTGCTATCGTCTAACACGAAGAACGATTTCGGCAATCAGGCTAGCGGTTATATTTGTTTCTTTGTCTGACATAGGTGCATCAGCTAACTCTGCCAGTTTTTGATTTGCAGCTTGATTTATTATTTTACTAACGTTTGCAGGCATCACCTCAGTGCTGGGTAATTTTACTGGCTGAGGTTTTCGTCGTATTATTCATGCTAGCCTATCTTTAATCGCTGAGAATGGTTTGCTGGCAACATCACCTACAGCACCAATACCTTTAACACGAACAACGTCAATAGCTTTCATTGCTAGTTGCTTTGCAATAGGTATTGCTTTTGTTGCTAACCTTCTAAATAGACTGTGAACAACATCACCGAGGCCATCATTATAGATCGCTGTATACGAAGATAATCGCGAATTTATCACCCTGACCAAGATCGGTCCACGTTGAGCATTATGTATGATCATCTTATTTTAGTCATTGTATGTAATTGCTCCCTTGAATCAATCATTGCGGTAATCATCAACAATTTCATCAATGAGAGGCCGATAAATATTAATATCCATGATACCGCCTGTAAATAATCTCTGACAAATATCAGCTGCTTCATTATTGATTTCTGGGAAATTATTGCCGGCTCGTTTTCCGCCAATCAGAATTTCTAGTCTGTCCACGTCGGCAAGGACGTTATCGGGACAAAGTTTATCAAGGTCACCGTTGGAAAAACCACTTCCAGGTGTTTCGTTCGTTACTGGTTGCTGTAGATACTTATCGATTTTCTTCTTAGGATGTTCTTGCTTTTTTATCAACTTCCTTTGCTGCTTCCTTTATACGTTCTTGTTTTACTAGTTGCTGTAGTTTATATAATTCTTCTTCTGCTTCATAGATTTTGTCAGTAGCAAGACCATTTCCAGTGGTACCGGGGCCAGGATCTATATATTTTTTCTTACTTGTCGTTGAGCGTAATTTCCTTTCTTATCTAGATTCTTTGAGCTGCAGCTTCATTTCTTCTTCTCTTTGTCTCCTTTCTTGTCTTGCTTGTTCATTATGTTCATCTACTGCCTGGCTAAAAATATTAAACTGATTAATATCTTCCTCAGATCAGATTTGCGGAGTATCAGTAACGATGCGATATACATCCCTAATCCAATCGGCAGATTTTAGCGTTTTAATATATTCGGATTTAACATACTTATCTCTATCGCAATATTCAAAAGCGGCAATATCAATTAATTGGTTTGATTCCTTGATAGCGGCAATACCTTCAGGTGTAAATTTATCTATGATATTAATTCTGACTATTGGCAGAGGTTGTGGTTGAGGAGGTTGCCCGGGTGGTGGTTCAGTTGCTTGAAAACGGCAAGGCAATGTTTCTAGAGCTTTTTGTGTTGCCTCAGTTGCTGTGACTATTTTCTTTGTTGGTTCGACAATTGGTTTAAATAACTGTTCTGCACCTTCTGCAAATTCCACCTGATACTCCGGACGAGCTTGTAATTTTTGTTTGACAGAATCACGGACGAGGAGATATTTCTTAATTTCCTCTAGTTTCTCTCTAGCTAGTTTAGCTGTATGAGATTCCATTATTGATATAATAATGATTTAATTACACCACACTGGAGCAGCAGGGACGGTGACGACAAATATTGAGTGGGCGGTTGGGTAAACGAATACACATAGAAATTTGAAGACACAAACGTCAAAAAGGTAACAAACAAATGAGCTAACCCAATTAGAGAAATCTCGGTCGGTTAGAGGCTTTGGTTGGGCGTTATTGACCTTGTATTTTCAGCCTTTGTAGGAACCTTTATTTTCGTGAACGGACCCCCCTAGAAATGGTCTGTTCACCCTCCCTGATGCTTAATTTGTATTATTTCTTGGCTTTTCGTTATGGTAATATGTTATGTACATTTGTAATTTATAATTGACGTTAATCCAAGATCATGTTTACTGTGTACCTGACTGGGATATTGATTTTGTAAACAACATGATACATATCTACAAATCAGATCATTATTAATGTAAACATGTTTATCTTAACTTGAGTCTAGGACATCGGAATTCCTCCATGAAAAACCTGGTCTACCTGAATAAATATTCAGATCATTATTAATGTAAACATGTTCATCTGAACCTGAGTATCGGACATTAGAATTCCCCCATGAAGTCCTGGCCTACCTAATTTTTTCCATATTTTTTATTATAATTTTAGAATCAGATTTGATCCTGTTGACAACTTAGAATTTTCTAGAAATGAACTTTTAACCGTCATCCTGGCTTTACTATTGTGTCTTAGTTTTTTTTTATGTAATGTTGTTTACTTGGGAAATTATTCATTCTTGTATTAATATTTTAGCAGAATATTTCTTATTGTTGCGTTCGGTTTTTCATTTGGGTGGAATTATTCAAATTATTATTCACTAGAAATACAAAGTGCTCATCAATAATATTCTTGGACAGAACTATTAATTTTGAATCATGGTGAATTCACACAAGAACATTTTTGGATTATATTATTGTGACACATCAAAAGACTCTTAGCACATCGCCATAATCCAGGCTACTGGCATATTAGTATATTGGAGACTACAGGCACATCAACACACTCAATATTGGAACTTATTTGGGATAGCACTGGAATTCAACTGGAACTTCATATACATGTTGACTTGTGATATAACTTATAGGACTATTTAGAATTTAATTCACATTATTGTAAATTAATTTTTTAAAATTTTCACTTTAAATTTAAGGGAAATCAATTATTTCTTGCTTTTTACAAAACTTGATGGTTTTCGCCCTTCTCGTTTACTAAGTTTAAGATCGTTGAGTCATAACAATGACTTTGACCGTATCCCGTCAATTTTGCAGCATCTCCCATTCCAGTTGGTTCAGCATTGATGCTATACGGCTAGTATGCCGATAGTTATTTAGCACACATATGGTTGCTCTTCCCTGAACGAGTAGACGGCGTTTCGTTGTGATACGTATTACTTCATATTTGTATGGATTACAAGCCAACCGCAATTTGATCCACCAATGCTGAAGATTGACCAATTATTTCTGTATGATGGAATAGTCGTAGTTGGGATGGAGGATTCTTTATAATAGACAGTAGTCGGCGAACACCTAGCTGTGGATGGTGTATTGTCAGGTAAATCATTTATATGCAAGGAACAATGGAGGGCCTAGGGAAGTGACTTAAAGTGCTTCATATTTTATTTGGATAGCTGAAGACTTCTCGTTGTCAAGGACTATTTTTTGTGACCTTTTGGAAAGAAAATCTTCAATCCAGCTTAGTATGTTGTTTTGTATTGATGCCATTTCTTGAGGAGGCTTTGTTGAGGGACTCTGTCAGAGGTACATGGTAAGTCTAAATGGACACCACCAGTAAAGTTTTATTTATTACTTTTTGTTCCTTGCATTTCATTCAAGTTTAAAGCCTTGATAAGTCTGAACCACCTGCATTTCAGACAGGCTATTCGTTTTATTACTCTGCTGATTCATGTTTGACTCAAGAGCTTTGATCTCCTAAAAGGAAGGAACTTTTTTGGATACGTTTGTGGCACTAATCTATCAAAAATGGCCACGCATGCTTGAGATTACGAAGGTTAAGGCATCGAAATGGTTTGGAAGAGCTTTGTATATATCCCGTTTATAGTCATTTGATTAGCTTTACTCCACATGTTGAGTCTACGCTCGACTGAATTTTTCTGAGGTACAATGATGACGGAGCTAATATCGATGACACGATGGTCGCTCATAATAGGCATTACACACAGCTGTTTAAGAACCAAAGCATGTTTGTACAAAATTAGTTCAAAGTATTCCCTAGTAGGAAGTAAATGATTTTCTTTAACCCACATTAACTTTTTATGGGCATGAGAGCTATTTTATGTATTGACTGTTGCAGGGCTGGTTTAACACAATTGGCAAACTAGGCGACAGCTTAGGGCGCCAAGATTCGTGGGTTACCAAAAACGAAATACACTGTCAGGTTATTCATTTATTATTATTAAATATGTAGACTAAATAATGAAATTAATCAATTACCAAGCCGAACGTATATTAATACTACTGAATAGTTCATAATAAGTGATGCCTTGAAGGGGAAGGGTGGGGGCGCAAAGAGGAAAGTTTGCATAGGGCGCAAAATACCCTTGCACTGTCGATACTGATAATAGTGCTACTTGTCAAATCTATATCTAGAAAAATGCAACCAACAGCTATCCAAATGAATATGAGATTAGTAAAATCTACACTGGGGTTTGGACCGAGAGAAGGAAATCCCTGTTACGGGGTTACATTATTTGTCTGGGGTTACATTATTTGTCTCCCCACGAGGCATAGCCTCGTGGGGAGACAAATAATGTAACCCCGCGACAGGGATTTCCTTGTCTTGCTGCAAACACTGACATAGATTTTTTTATCACCCAATTTTTTCCCATTTGAATTAAATTAACCTGCACCCTTGCAATTCAGTTAGCAGATTTAAAACACAGTACTCATCAGGTAATATTATTGCTTCTCACTCTATATAAAGGTCATCAAGTTTTACATTCTTTTATGAAAATCTAAATAACTATATAAGTAGAATCTAGCTATATATGCCGTTCTTAGAAAAGAAAAAAAAAATCAAGAAAAATTATAATTGTTATATGTTGGAAGTATTGCGCAATGAGCGTCTCGAGAAACGTGCTTTCGTTTTTCCAAATACATGTACTGCGCATTAAGACGAATACGTTAATGTGGGCAATGTGGTGACCTGTCGATCCTAAGTACACAAGTCCTATGCAGGTGAAAATAGAAACATAAAATAATTTGATATTATTACTGTACTATCACATTTAATCGATGGATGTCAAATAAAATCCACAATAAATAATTAATATCTTTTTTACGGTAAAGTTTTAACTTTCATCAGTTCTAATTTGGAAAACGTTCTATGGTAAGCAACGGCACGATACTGTACAGAACAATATGCCTGCAGTGTACAGTTCTAACGAAGTAAGTGGCATCAGGAAATTTCTAATTCATGATTTTCTTGGAAATTTATATTTTCTGTCCTGGATATATGGTAAGTGTTGCTATCACTAGTGCAATGATAACGCTACATGTAAATCTTCTTGTTGAATAGCATGTAGACTGATGATTGAGCCACTCTGTTTGGTAAGTACAAGAGTTTACATTTGCAATTGCATTATTATATTCGATTCAACTGGGGCGGATTGTGGGTGTATCAAATAGCTCTGCTGTGTGTGTGTGTGTGTGTGTGTGTGTGCGCGTGCGTGCGTGCGTCAAAATGTTTTGTATGATATTATCAAAGTTGGAGAGACCTTAAATTACTTTATGAGTGAATTTCTTTTTTCATTTTCTCTGTTTGGCACAGCAGAAGACATCAAGAATTTCTTATGAAAAGTAGTTCCTAACGAATGGAGACCATGACAGACGACAGATTTAAGATAACCAGACTGAGATAGAGAAATTAAGGTTAGCTAAACGGACAGATTTCTCTGTCGCATGGGTGAGAAAAACTGATTTCATAAACTGTTTTATTTCTAGGTATATTTAATGTTAGTCTCAGAAGGATGGTAAACACAGCCGAGGATAACGGCTTTTCAGTTTGCACATCAAGTGACAGGAACCGGTATGACGGGTGGTATCAACATCTACTGGGCTACCCAATTAACCCCTGTGGCCATCAGATGTATCTTTGTGATAGAAACAGTAATCACCATATTCGGGGGAAGTACTTCAGTGTTCCTGACTGAGCTGCTTAAACATGTCTCTCATGTGCATACAATTCCAGTATTTACATCATCCAGGAAATACCAAAAGCAGGTCTACTTTTAAGCACCAACCACACTTTGGATGATCTGAGACGACAACGTGACTTTGGTTATTCGCAGCTGTGCTGATATACTTTAAACATCTGAGATATTACTGCTGTTACCTGACCCAGAAAGGTCACTATTTGTAGCTGTATTAGCACTTACTCTTAGGTCCACGAAAAACAGACCTGTGAGTTTTTCAGAATTGTCTCAAACAGGGGTAGTTGAATTGTTTGGTAATCCGCACTTACAGTAGATTAAGGTTGTATACGGCCTGTATACTTTATCATTAGTGTTTATTCAACTTGCAAAGAGCCACGTGTCACGTTCGCAACAAAGCTTGATTTATGTATCCAGTAATAACCATTGGTGTAAATACTACGTGGGTTTGATAGTCCTTCTGCACTGATAGTACTGGGGACTGAATTTACTTCCGTGTCTGACAAACGGACAATAATTACGCAGCTGAAAGAGAGTGATTTCGGGGTTTGAAGATTGTAAGAGCAAGTTTCAGTGTTAATGTGCAATGGTACTACTGAATGAGGAGGAATGGCGCGTCTTCGGGTGGATATCGTATACATTTGGGCGAGTAGTGCATTTAAGCTGCGTAAATAATATAATGGATATAGTAATATGTCAGTGCTCAAAGGCAAAACGAAAACACTAATTATTAGTAGCGAAAGGAAAAGATGTAAGTACAGTTAGAGTGGATAATAAAATAGTTAAACAAGTGGATTGCTGAGTTGCTCTTTCGTAGGAAAAAGGTCTTGTAGATCCATAATCCGCATAGGAACTTCACAGTGTCTCGTTTGGAATTCTTAAATTTTAGAATAGGATATTTGAACATAAAGTTTTATTTCAAAAGATCCTTTACAAAGTAGAGAATTAGAAAACTTTAGACTCGATCAGAAGGCAGTTTGTAGCGCCATGTATGCGCAGTGTCAATAAATGGTCGAATGGTAATCTTTGCTGACTTTGATATCATATTAGCTAGGATGTTAAAGCTCTCAGTAAAATCGTTGTACCTTCCATTTCAAGTTCTTGATTTATTCGGGGAATCATTTCGTGACTTTGTTCTCATGCAGATGCATATAAACCATATATTTTGTGATATATATTTAATGTCTGTAGTGTGCTTGATCTTTTTCCGTGATTAAGGCTAGGGTTAATGCCTACCTGACGTTTGTTATCTTCTTGAAAAGTTGTTTACTTGGATTTGAGTTCAATGCCTGGTGTTTAGGATTATTTCAGATTTAATTCACAATACTGTAAGTGTCTCTAGAATTCTCACTTTTTATTCAATGAAATAAATTATTTGTTGAATTGTACTAAACTTGATGGTTTCGGGTCTTTCTGCTACTTAGTTTAAGACCATAGAAACGTAACAATTTAAGTACAATACTCCTACGTAAATAAGCTTTCATGTGTTCATTTTGCTTTTGCGTCCATTTTCTTAAGGCGTGTTTCATGCCTTTGAGAAGGTGATGCTGATTACAAAAGCACAACAAGTGTTTGTGCCGTATTTGTAACCCCTTGTGTGTGTGTGTGTATGTCTGTGTGTGTGTCTTTGTTTGTGTGTATGTGTGTGCCTGTGTTTAGTGAGATATATTTATGTACTTTCGACGTAGAGTTTTAGAAACATCAGGTGAAGTCCGGGATTCCTCTGCGCTTAGATCAGCGAACAATCTGATGAGAACTTTCGGGCGTAAAATTTGTGCACGTGCCATGTAGGACCCTCATGCATTATTGAATGTAAATATAATTACCTGCGTAGAAGATCTTTATATCGTTCGTGCCAATGGTATTTGAAACGTTACTGAATAGCTCCGAAACCGGCGAATCCTGAAAGAGTTTATCAAGCTGGATGTAAGCAAACAAACTCATTGCTCTATCAAAATAATGCAAAATGAGCTATTAAATATTTTCTGCTATATACAGGTTCAGTTCTCGAGACGAAGCTAGACATTCTTTTAAAGAGGGACTAAATACGTTGAATTTGATCTAATACCATGGGTATTTTAACTGTCATGCGAATGATATATACAAACTTGATTTGCCTATAATAATAATAATAATAATAATAATAATAATAATAACAATAATAATATGTGTAATGTATACTTCAGCAGAGCATAAGGGAACGATTGAGACGGCTGAAAGTATGTAGATCTGATTTAAAATTGATACGTTGTGTGGAGATTTACCCGTAAGGCATATACCGGTAACACCTGTGAATTCAGCATTGTATTCTCTGCAACTATGACTAACGTGATAGTGTTGAGATCTATAATCACTAAAAGGAAAAATTCAGAGACTAAATTCTGATCATGGAAAACGCATTATCGGCTTGTGTCATTTATATATGTCGTTCCCTGGGGTAGTTACTCTTCATGTACATTGATTCACTTTTTCATGGCTAGTCAATATGTATATAAATTTATATTGTATTTCTATAGTTTCCAAGATAAGCCACCTTTGGGTTCTTTCCCCTGTAGCCGCGCACACAGGCGATTAATAAAAATACATTCTTACTGGTTTGGAACATTTTACACGAATATTACTCTCACTGACTGAAGTTTCAAGTTTATAGCTATAATGTGGAGGGATGAATTCAATGACATTACGTACACGCGTATCTAATGA
>JAECUM010070254.1:0-11024 GCA_016617855.1 Megalonaias nervosa | reverse complement strand
ATATATATATATATATATATATATATATATATATATATATATATATATATATATATATATATATATATGTATTGGAACAGACACAAGCATGTTGCTTCCAAGACTTTATTTCTTAGAGTTGCTCATATCAATAATCCACAAAGTGGGTCCCAAACAGTGCATGTGTATATAAGTTGGAGAAAGATGTACACACGATATAGATTGTATAGTCCATTTCAATAATACAACATTTCCCTTGTTTTGACAAAATAAAATGAAGTTGTTTTATTTTGAAGATAACATATAAAACAAGTTAACAAAATCTAAATAATTCTGTGGAAATAGTTATTTTCAGTGATATAGATTTGACATGAAACAGAATATCACATAATGACAATACATACGCAAGTAATGTCCAAAACATATTTAATGTGTTAATAATGTTGTTCATATGCATCTTGAATAACCATTAACATTTTTTGTTTTCTATACCCTAAACAATCATCCTGCTTGTCATGTACTTGTCAGTTGTTAACAGTCTCTGCCGTTCCACATAAACGCCACTCCTGGGCATGTAAATGTTTACACTCAAATTTCAGTTCAGTTCTCTATGTATAACCATCAATGTTACTTAGTCCATTCATCATTTACATGGAGTTTGTTAGGTTTCACCTCTCTTCAGACCATGTTATATATGGGGCATCTGACCTCAAAGTCTTAACTCCTGATTCTTGGATAGTGTTATTGAAATGGGGTTCTCTAGGGAAAACAGTTTGAAATGGAGTATTTTCATATTGTTGCTTGGGGTCAGCCAATACACGAGCAGCAAATGGGGTCACATCTGACAGATTCTCCATGGTTTTATTAAGTAACCTTCGATTTCGGCGGCAAACACCACCATCCCTAGTTTGTACAGAATATGACCTGCCGTTGTGAACTCTTATAAATTTGGTGGATTTCCATACTTTGCCAAATTGAACTCTCACAGAATCTTTTACGGAATGGGGTTTAAGTAATTTTGCTGATTTGTCAAAATACTGTTTTTGTTTTGATTTCGACTGATGCATTTTCTTTTGAACAATAGTTGGGACAACGGTCTATAGTTTGAGAAATTTATGTGTAATGGGTATTATGGATTTTGTTCTTCTACCAAGTAACATTTGAGGTGGTGTATAGCCGGAGTCCAAGGGCGTATTTCTATATTCTAACAAGGCTAAATAAGGGTCCTGCTTACTGCCCCTTGCTTTGGTGAGCAATTTCTTGGCAATCAAGACTGCCTTTTCTGCCAAACCATTAGACATCGCATGTAATGGACTTGACATCGTGTGTTTGAAACCCCAATCGATCGCAAAGTTTGTGAATTCTTGGGATGAAAATTGCGGTCCATTGTCGCTGACACAAGTATCACAAATACCGTTTCGCGACGTGTACTTTCAGTTTCCTGATAATTGTGATACTTTGTGTGTCAGGCAATAAGTCTATCTCAAAAAATCGACTATAATAATCTACAGTCATGAGATAATTTTTTCCATCAAATGCAAACAGGTCAGTACCAATTTTTTGATATGGCCTATGTAGGATGTCATGTGGGATTCAAGGTTCTTTAGCATTGGAGTCGCGGTGAGTGAGACGGATCGAGCATTTTAACACATGTTCCGTGATTTCTTTGGACATGCCTGGCCAAAAAGATGCTATCTTTCGCGCGTTCTGATGTCTTGTTTACTCCCAGATGACCAGTGTGCACAGCTCGTATCATCTCCTGCTGGAGACCTTTAGGTACAATTAACTTTTGACCTCTGAAAATTAAGTCATCTTCTACAGATAGCTCATCCCTGTGAGTCCAGAACTCAAGCACATCTGGATTGCAGTCAGCGCGTGGACTAGGCCATCCCTGAGTTATAGTCTTTATCAAAGTTTGCATTGGCGGGTCAATTTTGATAACGCTCTTCAGATTATTCTAACCGTCGATCTGTGACAAACAATTGTTGTTTGATCGTATGGACGTGAAGGTCGAGTCCTTCGGCCAATCTTGGGTATGTGTCCGGAAGTGATTGTCTTGATAAATAATCACTAATGGGCAACTCTCTCCCTCATACATGATGCACTTCAATATTGTACTGCTGAAGTTGCAACATCATGCGTTGAAGGTGTGGAGGGGCTGCTGAAAGGGGCTTCCTCATGATCGGCTCAATCGACTTGCGATCTGAGTGCACCCTAACTGGTCTAGCAAAAACCAATTGATAAAAACGTTTACAGCCAAATAGTATATCCAGCATTTCTTTTTCTATCTGAGCATACTCTATTTCGGTTTATGTTAGGCTTTTGGATGCGAATGCTATGGGGTGACCGTCTTGCATAAGGCATGCCCCAATCCCATATTTGGAAGCGTCTACTTCGAGTGTTAATGGCTTGGTCGAGTCAGCGTAAACCAGCACAGGGTGTCGCGTGATTATATCCTTGACCTCTTGAAATGCCTTCTTCTGAGGTTCGTCCCAGAAAAATTCCATGTCTTTTTTCAAGAGGGCGCGTAAAAGGTTTGTAACCTCTGCTAAATTTGGCGCGAATTTAGAAAGATAGTTAACCATTCCTAATAGGTTTTCTAATTTGGACCTGTTTTCGGGAGCATCAAGTTTAAGAATAGCCTGAACCTTGTTTTGATCGGGTTTTAAATCTGACGAGCTTATTGTAATGCCAAAGAAAGATACTTCCTTTGAGCCTATTATGCATTTATCTGGGTTGAGACACACACCCTTTGAACGTGCATGTACAAGTACACGTGTCAACATGTCGTCATGTTCCTTACGAGGGCGTCCCCACACCAATATGTCGTCGACTATACACGCACCATTTGGTAAGCCCTCAAAATTTTCATCCAGTTTCATTTGAAATATGTCCTGTGAACTTTTTATCCCAAAAGGTAACTTAAGATATCGGTACCATCCGAAAGGCGTACTGAATGTTGTAAGGTATGAAGATTCGTCTTAAAGTTTCACACTCCAGTAACCTTGTGTACAGTCTAACGTGCTGAAATACTTGGCATCGGTTAGTTTAGTTGTGATATCGTCGATTGTCAGCATAGGATAGTGGGGCCTAAGGATTGAACCGTTTAACGCCTTTTGGGTCTAGGCAAATACGCAATTTACCCGATTTCGGTTTCTTTGTTATTACAAGGGAGTTGACCCAATAGGTGGGTTCTGTAACCCTTTCAGTAATTTTGCACTCTTCCATTCTTGTGAGTTCTTCTTTCAGCTTTGACTTTAGTGCTTCTGGTACCCTTCGCGGGGGGATTTACTACTGGTACTGCATCAGGTTTAAGATGCTGCTTGCACTCACCGGGAAACAAACCTATTCCCTGAAATAGGTCACTATACTTACTTGTAACAGCTGATTTATCTAAGCCAGACTCATTATCAATAGCGTAATTCAGCTGGACTAACTGTAAGTCGAGTGGAAGTTTGAAGTCTAATGAGAGCTGCGGCCTGACTATCTACGATGTAAAAGTATGTTTTTACAGTTTTGCCGTTGTGAGAGCAGGAAAGCATTTTCTTGCCCACTACTGAAATCAGATCCCCTTACAAGCTTACTGTCGGGGGGTATTAAGGGATCTTTAATATTGAGTGTTTTGTACGACGCTAGTGGAAGAATGTTTACTTGTGACCCGGTATCTATTTTAAATTTATTTGGGGTTTGGGAAGGGCCAGTACTTAAATGGACAAATGCACGGTCTGGAGATAAGAGAAATGAATGCCTTACCGTATCTATGTAAAATTCCTTGTCATGTGTATTCCGTGCATTGTTACTACTCCCGTTATAATCAAATCCCTGGTCACTGTTCGATATATTATGCACAGTTTTGGATCTGCACATTTTTGCAAAATGATTAAGTTTGCCACACTCTCTGCAAGTCACACCTCTAGCCGGACACTGCGAGTTATTCGACTGGTGATTCCTGTTTCCACAATTCCCACATGGTTTGTGTGTTGTGAACTATTTGGGCCTTGCATCATTGTGATGTTGCGTCTGATGTGTCTGCGTTGACTTCAGCGATAGTTGACAGTGATATCCCCTGGGTTTGTTTCTACTGCGTGTCTGCACTATTTTTTCTTTTATCGACAGTGTCTACATCCTTGTTTGGTGTGCCGTTTGAAATCGACATTGATTTAGTTGCTGCTGACAATATTCAAAGTTTTGAACGATCTGGATAGCTTTGTCTAATGTCAACTTGTCTCCTTCATTAATCAATTTCTCTCAGACCCTGACTGTTCGTCCCAAATACAATTCTATCCCTTATCATATCATCGGCATCATGAAAGTTGCAGTCTCTGGCTTTGAGTCGTAGCCGTGTGACGTAGGAATCAATTGATTCCGCCCCTTGCACTTCGATATTGAAACAATACCGCGCAAATATTAGTTCAACTTTGGTTGCACGTGCGCCTTGAAATGGTCATAGCATGTTTGGAGCTTCTTCGCGTCTTCATTTGAAATACCAGTCCGCGTTTGGTAGATGTCTCTCATGTTGTCCCCAACCCACAACAAAAACTATGACACCTTTTCAGGTTCTGTTTTTCTTTAAGCGGTTCATTAAAAATCAGTGTGATATGTAGTTTAAAAGTTTCCCACTGTTCCGGCAAGTTCGTAGCCTCCAAGTCCATGACTGGTGGCGGAATACCACTTAAAATCCATGGCTGATTTTTTTTTTCAAATCTCAACTAATGCACACACTTCTACTTTATGCGCAACTCCAAGTTAATGCACGAATCCAACTTAATGCACCAATCCCACTTCTGACACCATGTTGTGTTTCTTTTCATGACTAATCTCAAGTGAGATGTGTGTATATATATATATATATATATATATATATATATATATATATATATATATATATATATATATATATATTGGAAGAGACATAAGTGTGTTGCTTCCAAGACTTTATTTCTTAGAGTCGCTCATGTCAGCAATCAACAAAGCAGGTCCTTAACAGCGTATGTGTATATAAGTTGGAGAAAGATGTACACATGATGCAGATTGTATAGTCCATTTCAATAATACAACACCAGGGAAATTCTTTTTCTTTATAACCCTATGAAAAATACGAAACTGTAGAGTCCCACCTTTTGATACCACTTATTTCGTTTTATGAAAATTAAAGTATGATTTTCTGAATTTCTGGATCAATTATTTGAAAGATTAACTCTGAATATTTAGTTTCTCCTTTGAATACATTTCCTCTTCAAATTAATGTTGTGAAGGAACTCCACTACTGCTTGAATCCAGCAAAAGTGTAGTGGGCGTCAAATTTTGTCTTTCCTGCCTGTATTCCACATAGACAAAGGGAAGAAACTGTTCCCAGCCCTTCCCTTCTCATTACTACTTGGTGGCTATGGTTTCCTTAGATTTTGCTTGATATGACATACATTATATCCTGTAAAGTAAAAGGTATATCCTGTTGATTATTGATCATTCATTGACAAAGCCCGTATGGTATGGATGGTAACGTTACTTACAACATGATGCAGCAATCATTTTCTGTACTTTTGTTTATGTTTATGCTGATATGATGCAGTCGTAGACTGTTTTATTCTTTCTCATTTTTTCTTTCTGACCATGTACTCAAACACAGTATTATTGGTGCCTTTTGTTGGCTGCTTTTGTGCACACTGCTTACAAGTGTGTAAAATGAAAGAGATTTAAGGCAACTGAGGACATCCTTGTTGCCAGAAATGTTCATCAGACTTTGTGTGCAGCGTTTGTGCATCATAGTCGGAAGCATATGGTTTACAGTATGGCAATGAGGACTTAAGACCAAACAAAGATATAAGAAGTGCAGAGAGTGACTGCAATGAACTAAGTTTGCATTTGAAGACATCATTGTTAGCCAGCGTAGTGGACACTGTTGAATCCTCCATCCACATCCACCATTACAACAGGTCAACTGCAGATAGATTAATAAAGGTGTAACTGGATCGTCCCTGCACCTCAGAGTGTTTTATTCTGATGTTGACAGAATGCCATACCCTATTAGGACAACCCCACAAATTGAGTGTGGCGATATAACATGAGGACTTTTTGTATTACGATACTAAAGTAAAGCATATGGAATAGAGTTCAAAGCGGCCATGGAGGAACTCTACAGAGTTCTGCAGATGCCTGAATACCCAACCCAGTCAGTTGGAAGCCAGGTCTATAAGGTGGATTTGGAAGACAATGACAAATGAAATTTTTGATCACCTGACTGATACAATATGGCGTCGGGTATTTCCAAGCTTTCATTTTGTTATCTCCACGCTGTTACCGCACACGTTTGCCAACGTTCAGCACTAGGCTACCGTCCTTGGACAAAAACATTTCAGTGGTCAGTATGACCATCCTTTTTTATAAGTTGGAGAAAATGTCATGCACGCCACCTCCAAGTTAGTATGAAACGTGATTGGTCCTTTCTCAATGTTAGATTTGACACTGCTAGTAATTTTTTGACTGGCTGAAAAATCAGGTAGCGATCGTGTGTGGAAATCCATGACTGAATTGCAGAAATGATTAACAGGGCCGTGCATCACTTGATGGCTAATGCCCTGACGGTTTTGAATATTCTGGATCACGTGATACAAAGCGGACTTTAATTGATTGTGCAAAAAATTAAATTGAGGCAGTACTTGAACAGGCATCAAAATGACTGCGTATTCAACTTGCCTTGCTGCCTGCACCTACCTTGGGGCCGAACCATTGACATCTGCAGCAAAGAGACGATCGCCGGGAAAAAGATAAGAGGCCGAAGAACGCTAAAAATCAGTGATTTTGATCTCAGTCCAACTTCGGGGGCAGCAATTTCTTCAATTACAGAGGCAGTTTTAAAAAGGAGAAATAGAAAAGATTTCTCCTTCCCCAAACCTCGTAACAGCCAATTTTAACTTTCCTCTCTGACCTTCCGCAGACAGCCTTCTGCTGGGCGCCAGAGTTCTTTATTTTCAAACCGCATGGATCGACCTGTTTCCCAAGAATAAATGGGTTATCTAAGTTGCATCTGAGTGTCTTCAGATTTAATTTATCCAAACCCCCCCCCCCCTTCCCTTTCCACTTTCCCATCGATGACTGACATGCTATCCGATCTGGAGAAGGACAAAATATTTACAGAAGGAGATGTGGTCGACAAGCCGGCAGTGGAAATAGGTCCTGAACCGAACTGAACTGAAACTTGGACCAGTTGTAGACTTCAGCCAGTTCAAAAAGTACATAATTGCGCAACGGTTCAGAATGGAGACAGCAAGAGCAGTCATACTTCGATTAAAAGGGACGAAGTTGCGATCAGTTTAGACTTAACCGAATAATATTTTCAAGTCCCTATAAACACATCTTTACGCAAGCTCCATTGGTTTGGTTTCCATTGAATCATTTACCAATTTTGTGCAATCCCATTTAGCCTCAATATCAGCCCATGGCCTTTCATCAACTGTGTCGTTTCCCTCTTTTGCGGCCGACCTCGTAAGTTTAATTTGGTCAAGGGCAGAAATGACCTTCTTTCTCAGTTGATTCATTTGAGTTCCTGATTTCTAAAGAAGCAGTCTTTTCTGTGTAAGCGGTTCAACAACCAAGGGTTCACGGCTTGAATACTGCGGAAAAACAGCAGTCAAAAATAGCTATCTTCATTGACAGTAGCTCATACGGTCGGGGAGCCCATCTATTGCCCAGCTTCACCACGATCACTGGCAAATGGGGACCAGAAGAAGTACCTCTCCATATCAACATTCTAGAAATGAGGACCATAGTAAATGCGTGTCATTTCTAGAATGACCAATTATACATAATAGTAATTCTCATTTTGAGGGGCAATTCTATGGTCGTGGCCTATCTCTTTAAAGGGGCTGGGGGTAGGGATATCACCAGGAATATGAGTTCTAGTTTGTGATTTCTCCGTTGGTGTGTACAGATTAATATAACGGCCCAGATCTGACAGATTCCGAGCATGCTCAATGTCCTTACCGATAGATTGTTAAGAAGAGGCCAGACCCTTCACACAGAACGTATGTCCGCCCATTGATCTTTCAACGAATGTGTGCTCTTTGCGACCACCCGATATTAGGTCTGTCTACGACAAGGTAGTATCAAAAACTGTATACCTTTCTCCCACCAGTCCCAAACCCGTAGTAGTGGGCCATGGTTGCACTCTGTCAGTTGGAAGACCGCTCAGGTGGCCTAGTGGTTAGAGCGCCCGCCTCGGATGCGGGAGGTCGTGGGTTCGATCCCCGGCCGAGTCATACCAAAAAGACTTAACAAAAATGGTACTAACAGCTGCCTCGCTTGGCGCTCAGCATTAAGAGGTTAGTGATAGGACTGGTCGGCCTGGTGTCAGGATAATGTGACTGGGTGGGACATGATGCTATATGTCTGTGGCATGATGCCCCAGTGCTAGACATCACTATAAACTGCCACACTGCAGACATCGTAGCGATATGACTGAAAAATTGTTAAAGCTACGTTAAAAATCCAAATCACACACACTCAGTCAGTTGGAACGGTATGAGGGCTATGCTCCCCCTCCCCCCCCCCACCGTTCTTATACCGAAAATAATTCAAAAAGTGAGTGACCACAATGCAGAGTGATTCTGAGAGCATTTCTCAGGTTGGAAAAGATCTTGGAGAACGATCTGCACGATCTAGTGATAGACGTTCCTTGGAAAATTCCCGAGACCCAGTCTGCTCAAACAGCGACGATCGCAGGTGTTTAATCAATGCCCGGACATGTTACTGCTTTATACCTGGTTCTTGACAGGAAAGCCTTGCGAAGAAAGGAATTTCATTTTTTTTTTAGGGAGAGAATCTCACGAGCTAGGAAGGTTTCCACTTTGAAGGTTCATGAATATATCAGTTCATGAAATTGCAGCTATTACTGGAAACCTCTCTTTTGAACAGAACGTGTTCTCGGGGTACCGAGACGTTTTAGATGCAGTTGTCTGACATGCGCATTCAACCTTCTCTAGCGTTTGTCTGTGTGATTGTAGAGAAACAGTTACGTAGATTATGTGTATTGTGAGTTGTTTGGTGGAAATTACTGACCGCTCGGGTGGCCTAAGTGGTTAGAGCGTTCACCTCGGATGCGAAAGGTCATGGGTTCAAATCCTGGCCGAGTCATACCAGAGACTTGTAAAGGTGATACTAGCAGTTGCCTCACTTGGCGCTCAGCATTAAGATGTTAGTGTTAGTGGTCAGCCTGGTGTCAGGATTATGTGACTGGGTGGGACATGATGCTGCGGCATGATGCTCCAAAGCTAGATATAACTGTAAACTGCCACACTGCAGTAGCGATATGACTAAAATTGCTTAAGCTACGTTTAATATCCAAAACACACACACACACACACACACACACACACACACACACACAAATTACTGCTCACAGTGTTGAATAATCCCTGGAAATGTAGGTCACATTGGCATATTTTCTGCACCAAGCGACTTAATCCCAGGTTAAACCTACATTGCATCATGGTGGAAAGATATTCAATTCGGGTCCAGAATCCATTTTAAAGAGCTTGGATTTTGCTTAGTATGTGTACAGAAACGGCCCAGTTTTGGTGCATGACTTTTTCATAATAAACACAACTTATACCTCTAGCTTTGTCTTACTTAGGCAAAAAAAAAAAAAAAATAAAAAAAATAAAAAAGACGTATGTAGCTCGGACAGAGATCAGATGGGTGAAAGCAGGTCACATATATAAATTGATTTTTTTTTTCACCTTTTATCTACCACCCTTTTTCAGAGTGGGATGCAATAATTAGTAGAAATCAGTTATATAGATGGAGAAGACAAATAGAGATGTATAATATTTACAGTTGCATTGTTGTACGAATATCACAGAAGCAAGGGATATTGGCATTTATATGTATAGTCCGAATTTCCTCTGACATTTCTAATTCCGTGTTATGTATTTGGAGGGTTGATATATGTACCATGAGGTAGGAAAGCTCAGATGAAACAAATCGGTATGGATACTGTGCAAAAAATAAAGTGTCGAGTAGAGAGTGCACATTTTTTAAACTGCGCACATATGAATTAAACCAGTTATACCTGTCTAATTTTATATTTGCCAAACAATACTGATTCCCTTATTTCACATGTTATCCTAAAATTAATTTTCAAATTGTAATTATAAAGTAAAGAGAAATATTTAAAAATCATTTTTTTTAACTTCAGAAGTAAATATTAGACCGTTAAATATTTTTCATCGTAACGCATCAACGTGAGAGACCGGATTGATGATACTTGTTTACTTCTTTATTTCACTTCATGTAGAGCCCAATGATACAAAATAAAATATATTAGAAAAATAATAAAAATTTCAACGATTCAAATTGCGAATTGGAAGTGTAGACTTTTAATTGTGTCTTCTAAAAATTTGTCTAGAAGCCATCATATTTTTTCTGAAAAGGAAAGACTCAGTTTTGGAGATGTTAATATAAAGACTGAAACAAATCTCACAAGATCGGACATGATAGGACAAAAACATTCGGTATAAATAAGAAATCCTTCTTGTGATAAAAGATTTAATGCTCATTTGATTTCATGTCTGTTTTCCAGTTTAATTAAAGAGAAACGGAAAAAAAATGACCGTGACACAATTGTTTGTTAAATTTAGAAATCTAAGCAGTCTTTGTGGCATCTTTTGAACATGATTTACAAGTATGGTTTGTTCAGAGTCAAATCCTTCATCTGTATGATAGATATATCCGTTGTTTTTTTTCAGCATAGCTTTCTATTTATGGCACAATACATGGTAAGCTCTAAACCCTCCAAGAGACTCTGATAAGGAATTATCACTCACTTGTACATATTTATGACATGTCATATTTATATCTCACATTGCTTCATCAAACGTACTGTAAAGTCAAGAACTGTGTTAGCAGTAAATTTAATGACTCAAGAACAAAACAAACGTCAGAGCTCAATATCTGTACTACATTAGTCAGATTTGTGGGTGGTATTTAACAAATTAAAGAACTTCTGGATAAGTCAGACTTGAAATATTATTTCACAAATTAAACATCAC
>JAECUM010070252.1:0-10915 GCA_016617855.1 Megalonaias nervosa | reverse complement strand
TATAGATTCATCATGATGGACGACACAGAATTCCAAAAATATTCACCATGGCCGATGACCACAGTAAAAAGACAATTTATCTTTTTAATACTGAAATCAAATATTGTGTATAATCATTGCAATGTATTTTGAGACACTATCAGGAACTCTGCAGAAGCATTTGCTTAACATTTCTGAGAATAATCATGAAATAATTTCGACAACATTCACAGTAAACCTTATTTTTTATTATTTCTTGAAGCCAAACCAGACTATAAATATACAAACATGAATATAACTTGTAACACATTTTTTAAAAGTGGAATTGAAGTTGCGAATATTTTATTAATTTCGAATCAGAGTTGATAGGTCGTCATATGTTCGCAGCTAGCTTTTGATTTGCAGGGAGGTTACTGAAGCAAGTATTTGATATACCATTCCAACGCAAGGTTAACAAGTAAAAGCCAATTTGACTTCCAAATTAGAAAATACAAATAAATGCTTCGAGCTTTGGATAAAACGGTAATCATTTCGGTATAACTAGATCGAAATCAGGTAACAGTATACCATTTCTGTATAACTAGATCGAAATCAAGTAACAGTATACCATTTCTATATAACTAAATCGAAATCAGGTAACAGTATATCAAAATCAGGTAACCGTATACCAAACAGTTTATTTCCGAATCATCCACAGACCTGGCTGAAAAAAATAAATGAATTGATTTAAATATCTCTTATATTGATTAGACGTATTTAAATATCTCTTACATTGATTAAATGTATTTGAGGAAACCATTTAAAGATTTCACAGCTTTTTATAATCTTTGCGGTCAAAAGTAGTGCTTTCACCGTCTGGATCGTGGATATGTAACTGTCCAAAGAATCTCGATTGATGAAATAAAACCGAGCTGATTTGGAAGAATGGCCTAAGAGCCGTTTCACAGTTTCATTACACAAAATCATATTGAGCTACTCGTGAAGTTTACAGCAGCTCAGTGTCTTGAAACAAATCATTAAATTCTAAGAAATGAAACAGATGATAATCTTATGAATCACCATTGACATTTCTTCCATGCATGAACGATCTAGTACAAATATTGATTTCTACAATAGTACGAAACACATGGTCATAATGAAAACACCTGGTCATATCACCAAAGAGTGTCTTGATCAGGTGTCTTCCAAAAATAAAAGTTAGAACGAAAGAACGGAAAAGATAAAGACAATTCGTTCGTGTATAAGTTCGTTAGATAGATCGATTGTTATATATTTACCTAATTATCTGTTTAAAAGCCACGTCGATCAGTTTATTTATACCGTTATGTCTATGATCCAGTCGTTCGTTCCTTGATAAATACATACAAAGAATTGATCCCAAACGTTAGAAGACACTTCTTACAGACATGAAGCTGTGAACATCACAAGTCACGCAAACTGATTTCATGTAAAGAAACTATTAAAATGTTCGTAGCTCATTCATCATAATTCGCTCATTTAAATTTCCTCTATCATGATTTCCTGGATTATTATACCTAAGATTTAATTTTTGGAAATAAAATATGACGTGAGATAACGCGATGGTGTCTTTAAATTCATTAATGCAAGGTGGGTCTTGTTAGAGCCTCTCTTGGTTTTTCCTTCATCATCACTTGCTATCATCAAGTGACACTCGTCCTTCTTGAAATGGTTCTGGTACTTATATTACGAGCTTGTACAGACAATACGCTTTGTTTAAACAATCTTAAGAATCTCTGTACAATCGGCAAATTTCAAGTTTTCCGCAAACTGCAAAATGATTCATTGTGCCGTTTGTATTCCGACTTAAGTTTTCGCATGGGTTTGATTTCGTGTGTAGCTGTCAAAGATTTGGTTATTTGTATCAGCCCGATACAATTACTTAGTTTTTCTTTTACCAGTATAAAATTACAGTTCATACATGCCATCGGGAAACACATTACTTCAATTTCGCACGAATTGTTCCCATCTTAATTATTCTTTCAAGCGAACCAATATTACAAAAATTACAATCATCACTTTAAGTTGCACCAAGTCATATGATGTTGGCTTTAAAGAAACTTCTATATTTATAAAACAAGAAAAAAAAAGCATAAACATTTTCACAATTTTACGCATTTTTGCTCAGCAATGGTTGAACCCGATTCATCCATGTTATTTATATTTATATTTCCACGCAATATTCCTGAACATTCGGACCAAGCCTCGTATATAAAAGCAAGAGTATATTTTAGACTAGTGAACGTGAAATAAGCGGATGTGCATGCGAACTAAAAAAACACAGTAGAAGCGATTACAAGGGTTTGTAATATGTAATATGTACAGCAATTAATTTGATAGTATATTATGCAGGGTAATAACTTCGTGCATAGTAAAGTATGCAAGGCAATAACTCCGTGCATATTAGGCTTTACAGAAACAATTAGTCGAAAAAATAAATAGGGAATTATAATCAGTTGACTTCGTTCAGTTTGCAAAGACAGGTGGAAATAAATTGATAAGCGGAGGAATTCATTCTTTTAACTAATGCCGGTGGCTATAAATTTATATGCAGTGGAATTCATTCAGTAAGTAAAGGCAGGTAGATATACCGAAAGCCATTGATTCTGTATCAAAGCATGGGTCGGAGACTTTGGGACTTCCTCCGTCAACAGATTCCTTATTGTTACAAAGAAATGAATAAGAATTGTTTTCTTGTGCAAAGTAGGACCAAAAAGTTTTACCTACTAAACAGAACGTGCACACATCACTGTAAAACACACGTACATATATGTACATATCGATCTAGGATAAATCTTTGCTGCATAATTGTGGTAGAGTAGCAAAGAGTAACTTACCTTTGTGACCATACTCTGGACCTTTTCATCTGAAGAAATCTTTGTATCGGAATAAGGTGATCGTGGGCATGACCGACCTTATTAATAAGCGTACAGTTATTTGTCTCTTGTTAAATCATAACGTTAAGGTGTTTGTGTGTGTGTGTGTGTGTGTGTGTGTTTGTTTTTGTTTTTTTTGTTGTTGTTTTTTTGTTTGTTTGTTTACAACCAATATTGCTTTCTGAGTCCCTAAGGACTAAAAGTTTTGTAACATGTTATCTGCGTTAGCTGTGATTTGTTCAAATGTAATAAACTCTGAGATACAAATTATTCATTTCAAACGGACGACAAAAATCGACATCTGCTTCCAGTATAAAGTGTACGTATGTGCCCGCAGTGTAATTCCAGAATATTATGTACGAACGAAAGGTGACTGACAGGAACATAGACAAACGGAGAAGCAAGTACTTGAAATTGATTGAGGTTTTGAGGCTGAAAAAGAAAGCTAAACAAATGCAGAATTTCAAACACATTGACATGGAATGACTACTGACAGGACCAGATTTAGGCATAAGTTCAACAAGCTACAGCTTTGGGCCTCACAGTCTGTAGCGGCCTCTCAAAATTCAAGAATTTTAAAAAACTTTGTTACGATTTTATTATAGTTCATATTTAAGCAATAATTTGACCCGTGATTCTTTGCATAATATGTTCACTATTATCATCGATGAAATATATTTTATATAAATTAGATAATTTAGATTGTAATAATTAACAAAAATGTACCAAGTTCATTTGTTAGACAGCCTTATTCTCTGTTAACACTTACCAAATAGGGCATCTACAGCTTCACATAGCTTATGGCCGTGACTACTGATATCAGATACATAAATAAATATCGGTGCAAAACTCTGTATGGGAGAAATGACGAAATTAGTTTACAGGCCATTTCTTTAATGTCTTGAATACAGTAACAGTGCTAGCTATTTACTTGAGATAAATCCGTTGAGAAGTGTTAAGTTCTATTTGACAAAAGCGATAGTGTAATAAGAAATTTGCCGAATAAGATGAAAGTACTGAAGATCCACGAAAGATACCTAATGACGTAAAAACAGAAGAAATTTTTGTTCTCCCTCTATTACATGTGTCAAATTATTGGGCATTTAATTTCCAGGTATTACACTCTGACAAAGTGACAGCACTATCTGGCTACGGTGGACAAGAGCCAGTTCACCCTCTTGACCACACTAAGAAGCTCTTGACCAGGGATCAACGTCTGGTCAATCTATCAGCTTGTCCTTTTGGAAAGCCGAATCGCTATTCCGATTGTATTTTGTTAAGAACGAGAAACTGATAGAACTTGTTATTTTCGACGTTATTGCATACTTGTTGATTGAAGCAGAGGATGCACATGCATTACAAGAAAGTGTTGGTCTGTTCATATGAGATATGCGCTTTTGTATCCTCTCTTCTGACAACAACCTATTCCTACCCAACAAATACACGCATCCGTATAATAGACAGTCTGATAGAAAGGCCAGGATTAAGGTCGACAAATAAGTGATGTGTCATTATGGTATTCCGATATATTATTTTGTCTAGTGCTATCTTTTTATTATACATATTTTACATTAGTTTCCTATGCTTTACGATTTAAAAAAAAAATTACATTCATTCATGAATATGTGAATGTTAGAATCATTGCAGTATAAAGCTGGCCGGTAGAACGCTATTTGTGACGCATTTGGTGAGTCTGTAACATCGACAACACATAAAGATATCAGATCAGCTTGTCTTTGTATCAAACAAGTGGCAGGCTTTATCTTCTATTTTGCGATTTGTACTTGTCATCGAGAATACATTTAAAATGACAACCACCTCTGAAGAAGGCTGGCACGACTGAGTTTTCAGATCAAGTCATAATATTGATTGTACATATTTGTCTGACATGACTGAATTTTCAAATCAAGCAATAATATCGATTGTCTAAATCTGTCATGACTGAGTTTCCAAATCAAGCGATAACATCGATGGTACTTATCTATCACACATGACTGAATTTTCAAACCAAAGTCATAATATTGACTGTATATATTTATCTATGCAACACACACACACACACACACACACACACACACACACACAAAGAGTGCTTTATCGTTAAATGAAAGAAACACAGATAACAAAGAAACTTAAACAAGAATAAATTAGATTCCATTATACCTATTATCCCTATATCTACACTGAAGTACATGACTTGAGCAACCAAAGAAGACTGGGGATAGAAAAGGTGAAAGTTAAGTTCAAAGTTGATTTAATTAAGATATTTAGCTTTTCCTCACAGTTACGCTACTTATATAAATTTAGGGAAGAGTGTTGTTTTTCTATTTTGATTCAGATGTAATTAATTTGAAAAAATCAAAAACTTGTGTGCAAAGTCGAGAAACGCGGTTTGTCAGATATACCTTTAAATCCATGTTTGTGAATAGCGTTATTACAGTAAATGAACATTTAACGTATTCTTGACAAGACACAACATGTTCCTCGTTGTTTCAAAACTTCATTGCAGCCTTGACTCAGTTAGGTGTGTCCTGGAAGAAGCAGGTAGCTTTGTAAAATGTCTACGCTTGTACTATATCAAGGATCCCTCCGATATATTCGAAAAAAATATCTGTTCAGAAAATGTAATTATTTTTCGCATTCACTGCACATTAATCAATTCGCACATTTTCTCGTGGACTCAGGAATTCAGTTTTAAGATAAAAAACTGTGAAGAGCAAATGACCTTTTTGTATGAAGTGATGCAACGGTCATAAGTGCCACTAATGATCAAAGATTAAAACACGCACACGCACGCACACTCACGCGCGCGCCAGCAAAGCATTGCTTCATATGATCAAAGATTCTTCAAATATTTTCTAAATGCGTGAGGTCTCGTATGCCATTTTTTTAAATACCATTCTCCAGTTTGGATGTAATCTTTAAAAATAAATAGAATTAAGAGTAGAATGGGGTCCTTATAAAATGATCATGTATTTTTTGGAGATTTTTCGCAATCTGACAATAGATACGTAGTCTTTTTGTATTTGCCTTTGTCTCCACGTAAATTTGTGTAATATCAGTGCAATGTAACGTGTAAATCTGAACGAACTGTGATTTAATCGCTTAACACTTGGTGTGAATTTAGTGTGAGAGCATTCGTGGCCTCGAGGACTGACAGCAATTAATAAAACTGTGATTTCTGTTGTATCAATGGGTCTTCTGGTGATTCTTGGCCGCACGCAATAAATACGTCAAACCATATTTTCCCTACTTTATACATTTTATGGTGATCAGAAATAGGTCCCATTTATTTCATGACCTGCGTGACAGGGCCATAAAGTCTTTGTTTAATCCCTAGACTTCAGGCAAGAGAAAGGCGTGAGATGACGATTCATGGTAACTAACTGCCGTCTAACGTAGACACTAGCAGTGTCATTTTACGCACGCGGACAACCGATTTACTGACATCAGGGTAAGAAATCCCCACGTGAAGCATTGATTTTCATTGATAACACTTTAGCTGTAGCCCGATACGGGGCCCTTGATAACCGGGCGAACATGCAGCCTAAGATGCGAAAATGGGCTATGAATCATTCTCTCTTTATCAATTGTTATCCATATATACAATTGGAAATGCAGTGTGAAGATTTGAATACTGTATATTTTACATTTAGGAACATTGTGTCTCAATAGATATGACAAAATAAATCGTATCCACCGCAATAGTATCCATTAGCGGGCTATTCCGCACACCATTTAGTACATATATTTGACCTATAATTTTTAGTATGGGTATTATATTATCTGTCAATTTGCTTGCTTCGAAGCAAATCTGATTGTCGTTTCTTAAAACCGCATTCAAAATGCATAAAGGGAAATAATCTTGATGATGGTGATGACGATGACGATTACGACGACGATGATTTGATGATGATAATGATGATGATGACGACGACAACGATAATTGTTGTTGTCCTTATTAGTTTCGTCGTTTTTTATGTTCCTGCTTTCTCTTGTTGTTGTTGATGTGGTTGTTTATTTTTATTGTGGGTGGGTGGATCAATATTTTCAATAATATGTTCCATAGTCCTACGCGAAAAATTCTGGTCCATAAATTATTCTGAGATAAAGTAAATCTAAAATCATTTTTATAGCATCCGTTTTACGACAGTCATTCATTGCAAAAGGTGTCCAAACGTGCCCTGTCGCAGAGAATGACTTTCTAATAAAGTGTCTGTACTTGTGGGAATAGACGCATGATTACTCCCCTTGTCATTTCCTACATATAAAGTCATTAATAGTATTTCATTGAATGATACGGGCCAGCGGACAATGCATATAAACACAACTCGGCGTGAAATACTCGACCGCATTGAAAAGGCGATTAGGAACTACAAACCTAAGTCACGCAGCTCCTTCCTGGATGACATTCCATCCGTGAGATGCAGCATACAAAAAGTAAGGGTCAGCTGGGACCCGTATATAAATAAATAAATAAATAAATAAACACACACACACACACACACACACACACACAATTTGGTAAGACAATTATTTCAGAAATGTTAACGATTATGTGGAAAACAGTCATGGAATTACCAACGTAAACTGGCATTCCCTTTGTCGTGTAGCGAACAACAAAGTAGTGCTGATATATTAAATGTTATCACCTGTCATGAAAACATGTGGATTGTTTTTCATATCGAGGTTGATTGCAATACTAAGAAATCATTCAAATAATTGGTTTGAAATACATTTTTTTTCTTGTCAAAGTATTCGTACGCAGCGGCGTATCTGCGTACAGGCAGCTTCGCGCTTGGTAAATAATGTTAACTTATACTTTCTGTGACATACAACTATTTATTTTTAATGGAAGAAAATCCAGGAAACGCTTCCATATTTTCATGTTTTTCTGTAACATGCAAACTATTGATTAAAAAATGGAACCAAGCGCAAGAAACGCTTCCACATTTTTACCTAATTCCACATGCAAAGATAAAAGCTACATTTTTTAAAATGTATAAAGAGTATTGTGCGTCGTGTCGCATCCTCGGTCAATTAAAGAAATTAAACATTATTTAGCTGATATTGAAACCAATAAATTGATCTGTCTGTTAATCACCTATGGACATTTTCAAGTGAAATAGTTGCGAAAATAGGGAGAGAAGACATGGGAATAAATAAATAAATAAATAAATAAATAAATAAATAAATAAAATAACTAGATAAATAGAGAACGAATAAATAAGAATAAAAAGGAACAAAATGGCAATATTAAAAGTGAACAGTGCTTCCTTCTGGAGTGAGTCGTTGCATAGGAGATGACAAACCATTTAGCAAAAATAGGGAAAATTGCTGCTGCAGCTGTTCATGACCAATGAAAGCGCATTCGTGATAGTAACGTGCGCTTATTTAAATATTTTTGACTTTTCAGTAAATGAATGAAGAGTATCGAAATTGCGAATGTTTACCTCGTACGGAAGCATTGTATAGCCTTACAAGAAGGTATTTAAAGTTAATTTCCATTAATTACGAGGGACTGAAAATTTCGATGCATTGTTCTTGGTAATAAACGCAAGAATAAAGGATGTGTAATGTAGTTTCTACAGAACCACAGTGATCCGATTAGATTCTTTTGAATTAAAACTGATCACGCGAACTTCAGTTCGTTCTATATCAGGCATGAAAGTTCCTTCTACCCCAAAGAGGTGTCTCGGAACATAAGATTCGCGGGTATTTAATGTGTTTTTGAAGTTGTTAATGAAGTCAATTTAAAGATTCGCAACAGCTAATATATTCCATTCTTGAATGGCCGAAGGACGAAAAGACTTGTTCTAGCCTGTATTAATCGGAAATTGTTCACATTGCGTAAGTCATAGCGAGTAATATCAACAACAGCAGGTGAGATCAAAGAAGTGAGATAGGGAATCTTTGAACCAGTTGTCATTTGATACAACATTGTAAATTTATCTGTGTAGCGGTTCAATAAATATTTTTTTTTTTGTTGCACCAATCACAAATATGGTTGCCTTTCTTTCTAATTTTTCGAGTTCTCTTTCCTCGATTAATGTGCAGTTGTCCCAAAACACACTACCATATTCCAGAATGGGTGATATAAAAGATGTAAATATAATTTGGAAAGATTTCCTGTCAAGTTGGAATTTGAGTCTACGCATTGGATCAATTCTTGGTCATTCCTTTTTCTTTATATAATCTATTTGTTGGTTCCATGAGCAATCATTTAAGAAAAAAAAAAAAAACTCTAGGATGCTTGTGCACGTCAGCTTCCTTAATTCTGTGCTTGAGTGGTGGATGGAAGAGTTTATTAACTTTCCTAGAAATTTTCAGAGATTTATGTTTAAAAATGTTGAAAGATATAATCTATTTATGTGTCCATTGAGGAATGTTTTCCAAGTCACAGTTGAGGTTATGAGCGGTTACGACGGAATTATCTACGATTAGAGAGAAGCTGTACCATCTGCCAATAAACATCCGTTAGAGTGTACATCATATACAATATCATACATGTATGTCAAGAAATGTAAGGGACCTAAAACGGATCCTTGGGGCACACCAGCTCTGATACAGCTCCACTCTGAAAACAAGCACGGAAGTATCACTCGTTGTCTTCTGCTTTTGAGATAGCTAGATAAGCATTTTATAAGACTTGCTGTGATTTTCCCGACATTATACTTTTATAGCATATTGCACTTCTGATTCAGATATTTTAAAGTCCAGATTTTCATGGCTAATATTAATTGTTTCGTTTAATCTAAAAGTTTGGTCCATCTCATATTGTATATTAAGTACCTCGGACAAGTACTGGCCATCCAGTGATGTTAATTATTCCATGTGTGGTGCTTGGGTATTTTAAAAGTCTCCAGAAGCGTTTCGAGTCTTTATCTGAAAGTGCTTTTTTCAAGACTTGCATGTTCCTTTTCTCAGTATAGGTTGCGTTCGTGCCTTGTTGTGTTTTTGTACATATTTCTATAGTGCTTATATGAAGCCAACTTTTATCTGACATACTATTTTTTCGGAAGTTTCTAAATGCATCGAGTGCATGATATTTTGCTTCTTTACAATCTACATCATACCAAGGTTGTTCATTGATCGAAAATCGATCATTTCTTTTAATGACATCAATTTAATCTACTTTCATTGTCTGTGCTGATTGATATATGCCCTCCATGACAAAATTGCGAGCAGTATCGAGTTGATTTTGTTCAAACATGGTAAGTATAGTATTAGATCTTTCTGATAGCAGAGAGCTGACATTTTTGGATAAATATATTTCTTTGTGTTTCATTCCACATATGTCACTCTCTTCGAGAAATACTTTCATTATTATCAGTTGTGATAGTAATGGAACCATTTAGATCCAAGTGAAATATTATTGGTTGGTGAATAGATTCAATTCTATTACCAACCCAAAAGGTAGCTATGCATGCAAAAAATGATTGATCTAAAAGTAAGAAATCTATAGTTTTAGCAGAGCTGTGTTGTATACACGTAAAGTTTCCAATACCTTTATCATCCTCACAATAATAATAATAATAATAATAATAATAATAATAATAATAATAATAATAATAACAACAACAACAACAACCATGATAATAATAATAATAATAATAATAATAATAATAATAATAATAATAATAATAATAAACACTGAGACCATCCTATAATGTTATAATCAGGCGTTCATCTTTTTGGATGACCAGTACAAGATATAATTATTTACGTGACATTTGAATCTGGTGATTTTTTGCTACATAAAAACAAAATACGACCAGCAACACTGGCAACGCTTGCAACAAAACTGTGCACACCTATCTCTTTGTCAATGAAAACAGTGTCATGCAAGAAATGCATACATATACATTAACGGACAGAATAATGAACAAAATGACTAAGAGACAGATGAATAAATGTAGAGACAAACAGACAAACAAACAGACAAAAAGATGGTTTAAATATGCAGTAGGTCAACGAATGGATATACAGCTAACAAGTAAGAAAGGTAGATAGGAATATATATATATATATATATATATATA
>JAECUM010070247.1:0-17495 GCA_016617855.1 Megalonaias nervosa | reverse complement strand
TCAATGTGTTCCTGCACAGGTATAATCATAATTAATGCTGATATACGGGGCAAAAGAGCGTAATCTGAGTATACCAAGTGTAATCTTAATATTACACGATACATTTACAGAACACTATGAAACATTCACTTTTATGTTGATACAAACCTGGATATGCAGCTGGTTAAAGTTGTCACAAACGGGAAAATTCCCTGCGGATTAGTACCAAAACACAAACACAAAACATACTGACAAATTAGTTTTTACAACACTCGCTTTAACCAGTCTACATTGTCTAAATTTCACTGAATGATCGTACAGTCTAGTCCACAAATTCTCCAATGAGCATGAAGATGTGATCAATATGAGCGACATAGTACATCACTCTCATTTTCTTCTGTTCAAAGTTGTAAAGCTCTTCTTATTTATTTTCCTGCTCTGCCATGTTATGAAGTTTCATGAGATTCACCTGCTTTAATATTTTTCATTCATATAACATCGACAAGTCACATCGATAAAGCCGGTTTTGCTCTACATCTGACACCTTTTTAAATTATTTAATAGTCCTATATTTAAATATATTATCAATATAATTAATCTTTGATGCTACATTTCAGTTGAATAAACCTGTCGTTATATATACTTTTTGATGAAAAATTACTTAATCAATCCACTACTACCAGTTTATGCTAAATTATGACTAGAAACGTTTTTTATATTCATGGTCCTAATTACAAGTTGCATGTTTGAGATTCTTTTTCAGTTACCTAAGAAAATTCAAATATTTATGTAGTTGAAAGATCTGGTAGTGTTCAGGTTTCTTTGTTCTAGCTTGATCAAGTGAGATATTATATTTTATAATTTACTTTAAACAACTTAGATATATTAGCTTACACAGGTACTTATACAATACATTTCCATCAGTACCTTGCCAGAGGAGTTTATGTTTCCTCTTGTATAACGGATTGTTGTGGGAACTATTATTTTATCAAAAGTGTGGACAATTTGATCTGAGTGTGTATTTAATTATTAACAATCCCGATTGGCATACAGCAAACAGAGACAGTGTTGATACAATTGCTGGTTACAAAACAGTCACGTTACTTGATGTTTTTCCACACACATGATCAATTTATAACTTTAACATGCACCAAGAATTTGACCATTCTGAGATTGATAAATTGACACACCTCCAAAGTTTTGTTGGAGAATCTGTCATTCAACTGTCTTTATCTAAGATTCTTCTAATTTTCCTTTTCTTGGACAGGTTCTTTCCGAATTGTGGAGGCAAGTTTTCTAGCAATTTTACACTTTCAGCTCCGATTTTGATTTCAGGATCAGGAACGCGGATTTCTGGATTAATAGCAAATTAATGTTTAGGAATTCTGTTCCTTTTGAACTATTTCTGCATAATGCGGCTTCTGGATAAACTGAGTCCGGATTAATGAGGCTCCCCTATATATTGGACCTTCATTGGGTACATCTGGTACATAAGATGGAAACATTTTCATGGATAAACTAAAGATTTTGATGTCTCACTGGCTAACATTAAATCACAGACAAATCTGATGATAGAACGTTCATTAAGGTCGGCGTTTGTAAGAATATTTTTATAATCTTTGGACCACATTTTTACATGGAAGGACATTAAACATTAAACAACATGATAGGTGAGGATTTTATTTATTTTGGCCATCATTAACTGTTTGAACATTCTGACAAATTTATGATTTCCTAGCTAAATTATGATTTTCTTAAACCTCCACAAAAGTCTAATCATTTTCCTTAATTCTACATCCACAAGGACTCAACAAGTAACTTTACATTTTACATGCCCTGAAAAACTGTCTTAACAGGTGCTGCCCAAAAGGAGGTTCCCAACTTTTGTAAATTTCGTGTCAACCATGTTATGTTCATTTAAATATATACAGTCGATATATGATTATTTACCTGGCCTTCTGCGGACAATACAGAAGTCGATTCCATAGATACCAATGCCGGGATCATATTGGATTCCCAGGTCATTGTGTTCCTGGATTCTAGACCCAAAGTTTCTGTATCAGAGAAATTGCATTTTCACATATAATACTCACCAACCTGAGGGCAACAAGAAACAAATCATGTCAGATTCATAAGGACTTGGCGTGATATGACAAAACCTGATGAATGGATGGATTGAGATAGCCAATTGAATGTTACCAATACAAGTTTATAAATCCAGTATTTCTCCATTTATAAATTCTTCCCTAACTTGAGGTGCACAAAGACTTTATTAAATAAATACAAAACAAACTTTTTCCAGTTCGGGGTGGCTTTTGTTTATTAAGCAGATAAATACCATCAATATCAATCTTGTGATTAAAACAGAAGATTTAATTTACTGAGTAATAATTTGCAAAATGTTCTTAGTCTTTTAATACTAAAGTATTTGATTTGTGAAAATTTAATGACAGAAACATATTTATAGAATATCTGGATTTTAAGCATGTGCTGGACCAAGTATAACGCATAGGTATGGTATGGGTAACACATGTCAACGTCTAACACATGGGTATGGTATGGGTAGCACATGTCTACGTCTAACACATGGGTATGGTTAGACTTCAGGCGGTTCTCAAAAATGTATTTAGAACAAGAATTTTGTTTTTGTTTATGTCTGTTAATGTTATATACACTAAAGAGAGAAAACTATCAGACCTTCAGTCCACACTCTAGAATCTCCTCTGCTTTAGCTCCCTTCATGGTGCAGTTCATTTCTTCTGATACTAAAGGATCGTACAGTGTAGCAGGCTGAAATAATGAAATAAACATTTAAGACCAATATTCACTAAGAATGCAAATCATAACTGAACTTTATTTTGTAATGCTGACTTAACACAAGGAAGAGAATTTATAAAATGGAAGTAAGACTATCAACCTAAATGTAAAAAAAAACCTAATAAATTAAATGCCCATAAAACCCACAGGGATAATGGGCAGGTTTCAAACAATGCAAAATTATGCAATTGCCAATCCAAGTTTAATAAGTTTCTTAAATTTAATTTGATGTAATCACAAGTGTTTTGAATGGCAAAAAATTGTCTTGACCAAACGGCAGAGGTGTAGTAAACTGACTTTGGAATACATTCAGATTCCTCAATAAGACAGGTTTAATTCGCAAAATGTTATGTCGTTGATGATACCACAAGATAATCGTAACTGTCATATCTATCTATCTATCTATCTATCTATCTATATATATATATATATATATATATATATATATATATATATATATATATATATAATGATATGGGAATATTAAAATAAATGTTACAATTGTCATTTGTTTAAAGTCTTTAAGATAGGAGGAAATGCACAATATTAAGACATACATCCATTCATGTCAAAATAGACAAAATCAGTTATTTCCCCCATCCGTTCTTTGAAAATGATTTAAATGACTAGTATGTTGTAATTGGTTTAATGACATTTTCAGCACAAGATAGACTTTACATGGCATCCAGTGTAACTGTTGGAGGAAGAACCCTTGTCCCACAGGAAGCTACTGTGACGCTTTTTACAAATATCATTGGCCGAGCCAATTGACTTGAACCAATGTTAACAGAGGTGAGATGGCAGTGATTGGTAAGGGTGAGCACTTTAGACCACTCGGCCACCACTGCCTCCAAACCAATAAGTATGAAATTCTCCTTAAAAGATGCAAAACACCGCAATGTATGTATTATTGCAACCATAGTGTAAGATATACAAAGACTCTCCTGAGACAACTTGAAATGTGTTCAAAGAATACAGATGTCCAGAAAAGCATCTGAAAGCTAACCTAAATGCAAAATTTAGCCGAAGTGAGTTCATCAGGCAGACATACGGATGGATGGACAAGGGTAAAAGTATGTTCCTAACACTTTCGACCTTGTTGATTAAAACTAGGAGTGCAACATGCTATATCTCTCTTGCAAAAGACTCTAAAATAATGGTATGATCTGTTAATGCTGGCAAGATGGAAATTCCAATATATCAGGGTATGCAAATAATGCACATGTTAATACTGAGCAAAGTGTCAAATAAATGCTTTGTAGACTAATCCAGAAGTTACAGTAACTTTCAAATTTTAGAAAATAAAGTCAAACAACTGTACATGATATCAGAAAAGTTTTATTGTTGTATCGTTCATTCTGGTAATTTAGGCTCAGTGATAAACCGCTCAATAATTAGTTTTAAAACAAGATTAAAGTAAAGAAAGGATAAAAATAGTGTTCAAAAACTTAAGGATAAAGATGACTGTGCTGTATATGTGTATATGAATCAGGAAGCAGACAAGTTTCAAATTGCAACATGATAATGTACCATTTTGATAGTAACTGTAAGCACCTTTAGTCTGGGTTATTTAGAGTTTCAAACATTATGGAATTTCTGTTGCACCAAGTAAAAGCCAGAAACGAGAAACGAAAATTCCATTTCCTGTCCCAATGTGCTTAGTATCAGGTTTCCAAAATACAGTGGATACGAGCATTACCATGAAACAACAATTTATTCTTGGGAGAATTTGTTATGTAAGGGGGTGGTACTGAGTGGGAGAGAAAGGCTGATGCATTGCTGGCCAAAAAGAACTTTGATAAATCCAAGATGAGACTGTGTCTCCTTTTAAACTGCTTATTGTTAAAACAATCTCTAATATTCTGGAGTGACAAGATTTGGAAAAGGGCCACTGTGATACTTATAATGGATGGAAGATCAGCAGCATTTTCATTAATAACCAACTAAAGATCATGAAAAGTCTTCTGATGAAAATCCCGTGTGAATATGACCATCTAATCAGGAGTACTAGCGATAAAGAGATTTTCAAAATAGTCATGCTAGTCACATTGGAAGCATAATTGACACTACTCTGATTTACTATCAGCTAAAAATCTATCTGGCAAATTCCTCATAGGGATTAGCAATAAAATTATTTGCAAGATGTCCATAATGGTGATCATATTGGCTGTGGGATTTACTCATTTGCGTTTTGGACCAAATACATGTAGATAACATTAGAAGTCTTTTGCTGAAATTCAACAATGATATAATCAACCACTAATAAATGACAAGAGTTTTATAATGGTTGCCATAATTGTTGCCCGATCAGCATACATTTCGTCTATGAGCATCTGATGGCAGACTGCCATTATTAATATAAATCTGAAAGGCCGCTCATGCCAGCTTGCTTTCTATCAAGTTTGTTCAAATACAGTGTTGCATTTTTTTAAAAGAAACTGTTTGAAGATTTTATATAAAAATCATTTTAGTAGAGGTGACCATATCTGATGGTGAACCAGCATCACTGGTAAAAACTTTAAAGATCTTTGTGCCAGAAAGTTATTTTTCAAGTTTGGTCAAATTCTATTTGATAGTTTTAGAACGGTAGTAATAGGTTTTTCATTTACATTATGTGCGTCTTTTCCATTTTTATCATTACTGTTAAAATTTAAAGGCAGATCATTCTACTTTGTACAAATTTGAAAGATCTTCTTGCAAGGATGCTTTAAATTTGAAAGATCTTCCTGCAAGGAGGCTTTCTGTTAAATTCAGTTCAGTGGCTTTTAAAAAGTAGTTTGCGAAAGTTCTTATTTCTTTTTAGACAACAACTTGACATCATTTGTATTAATCTGAAGACTAAAGACTACAAATCAATTTCTGTTCAATACTGGATACATTTCGATAGACGTACTGTATCCAACTGCCAAATTTCAGCTATTTGTAATGTCCACTGGCATTATGTTATATTTTGAATACGTTTTTGTCAGTTAGCTGTTTTCAGCCCTGCTCTCTGCCAATTTTGGTCACGATTAGTTACGTTGCTTTGGGAACATGATTAATATAGTAATGTAAGCCCATACAACAAACTGAACTGACTTTAAGGGCAATGTGAATTAAAAAAGTGAACATGCCCTCCCCAAAGTAAATTTGAATTGAATAGCCTTGAATAAATTTCAAAGTAGTATCTATATTTAATTCGCATTGTTTGTTAGCTATTTTTTTTTTTAAATTTCATTATGCTATTGTAATGGAACATCGTATGTTGGACTTGACCTTGTCCTGAATTTAGCTCAGTTTTTGATTGACGTGAATTGACTTTTTTATTTCATTTTGTAAACAACTAATAGATAGCTAAATTATTCTCTTGTGTATGGGCTTAATATCAGGAGCATTATTAATAGAAGAAGTGATGTGTATTTGGGTATGGGTCTAGGATTTGGAATTTCCTTAGTGTACTTGATTTAGTCCAGTTTTTATATTAATTTTAGCATTAGTTTTCTAATAAATAACTTATATATTTTATTTTGTAAACTTCAGGATTATTCTAAAAGGCTATTTTCTATTAGTAATAGCTTTTTGTTAGAAAATGCTAATTGTGACCTGAAGTCAAGTAGAGAACTATATAATCTTTCTGCTGAAAGGATCTTTCATTCGTGATTTAAGTTCTAGAACAAGGAAAGTTTATTATATGTTGTGTCCAGTATTGTTTCGGGTTGGAATCTATTTTCTTCAAATTATTGAATTCAAGTGATTATTTTCTCTGCAAATACAAACGTGCTCTGATAAAATTCTTGGACAAAGACATTCACAGGAATTCATAGTGAATTTAAACGTGGAATTACATTACTGTGATTCAACAAAAGACCTTTGGCACATCAACACTCTACGAGCTACTCAGACACATCATCACCTTCGGCTTTGGATTTAATTTGGAATTCTACTAAATTTTATTAAGGACTTTAAATTATTAGGATTTGTATCTGTAATTCTTGGGTTATATTGGGAATTAAATGATTATACCATAAGTTCCGTTTTATTACATTTTCACTTTTCATTCTAGAGAAATAAATAATTTGTTGAATTTTACAAAGTTTGTTGCTTTTCCCTCTTTTCTGTTACTTATTTTAAGAGCATTGACTGGTAACAATAGTATCAGGAAAATGTACATAATCGATTACAACTATAAGTACTAATGAGAAAGGTGTTATAGTGTTGCAAACAATGAAATTGATGTTTGCACAAAGCAAAGTCAGGAAGCAGGAATTTTGCTTTCCGTGCCAGTGTGTCTTCTATCACTGTTAATAAAATCTGTGGATTAAATGTTGCAGGACATTCTATTAAAACAAAGCTTTGCTATCAGTGAGAAGTGCACAAGAAAGGCGCTCATTACAATATTCTTCAAGGAAACTTGACAGAATAATTTGTTGGGATAATCAAGTTAGAGGAAAATTGCTGAAAAACCACCAGGCCATCATTTTTATGCTGACCAAAAAGTATTATTATTTTCAATATTTTCATATTGGACATCATAGCAAAATCATTTTCGTTTAAAATTAGCTATACATCACAATAAGTCTTCAGGTGAAATTTTGTGTCGATCTGACTTTCTATTGACAAGTAGTAGTACAAACATGATTTTCAAGATGCTGTCATATACTGGATGTCAAATCTGCCCAATTTTAAGACCAACCAGACATCACAAGAAGTATGTGTTGGAAACCCCATGTTGATATGATCATCCATTCTGGTGCAGTTGAGATAAACGCATTTTCAAGATGATCACTGTAATGGACATACAGGATGTCAGAGTGGAAACAATCTCATATACGCCAACCAAACCTTGGGATGAAAATGTGTGCATAGTTTCGTGAATATTCTCCAAGAGGTTTAGGACCATTAGAACAAACAAACTGGTGCTAATGGATGGCCAGATGAGACAACAAACTCCATCTGGTCTATCATGTAGAACTAATAGGATGGGAGAAAATATAGGTCCAGACTCTGATTAGATGAACGAGAGGCTCAAATTGTCCAAAGACTGCTCACTTGGCTGACATGTATTTAATAGTAAAATGTTGTGAAAACAATTGTTTCAAGTTTTTGCAAGTTCTCTTCATTTGCAGCACGCAAAATGGAGACAATGTTGGCATATCTCTATGTGACTTTCATGTACTGCGGCTAAAATTTTTTGGATATTGTACTTATGGAAATTGTACATTACGGAAGCACACAGCTAACCAAACTAGCTACTCCCATGAGCTTGAAAAATCAGCCTAAAATAGTTTGAAGTACACTATCTTTAGCACTTATTAAAATAGAGAAACAAACTTTGCCAGAAAAATCAATAACCGCTTCTGAATGTACAATGTATGGATTACAACAAAAATATATAGAGGATCTCAGATAGGTAATGATTTAATATTGAATTTATGAAACAAGTTGAATAATGTCCTGCTTTTGCGAGCCTTGGTGAGCCTGTGCATAGTGTTTGTTTCAGTGGAAATTATTTCGATGGAAAGACGAACGAATAATTTCGTTCATTCTGACAGACGATGCACCTTTCATTTGTTGTGCGTAAAAAATAGTCCCAACCAAAGTTGAACTAGTCTTGATGTTTAAACGTAGATTATAATTCTCTTACAAACTATAAATCAAAGAACAGGCGTCCTTCCAAATAAACATAACATTGTACACAGACAAAATCATTTTTCAATACAGAATGTCTAATGTGTATGTTGTCGCATTGTTTGATGCACTACCCGTACAGCTGACGTTCCATGTTTACATTATAAGTGTCACTTTCACAACTAAACATTACATTGATATTGGGATATTCTTGTGAAAGGTTTACTGGATGCAGAAATTCCCATATTTACTGTAATGTAGTTGTGACCGGATATTTGTTGTGTTTGATGTGGAACAGTAGACAAGAGAATATGTCAATAAATTTCATTTTGACTCGGAACAGCATCACATATTTCCCGCTTAAATATGCGGTGGTTGGACAAACGTCTGTCAGTTTGGAGACCGGTTTATGTTTACATTCTTCTGTGGAGAGATTTGAATTTGTTTACTTCTGTTGGTTAATATTTAAACCACGCTTGTATCTATGGTGGATTCCATGCTACAGATATACCGCCTCCCTCAACCCCCACCGTAAACAAACAATACCCATAGTTGTACTTGTTGTTATTGTTTTTGTATTGTGGTTTTAGCCATTTTCATGTTATAATATGTTATACATAACAACCCCTGTGATGATAACTTAGTCATATTGAGCCAGACGAGACCATTGTTCCCCAATTCCTTTTCTCGAGTCGATTTGAAACATTGCTGCCAAAAATGTTCATTGAAAACAAAACACTCCAGAAGGCGGGGTTAAAAAAGTTTCCCCACGATCGAAGCCAATCAATGAAGAGAATACTACACAATAATTTCATGGGCTTATTTGGACCAATCAGAATCACATAAAGTGATATTATAACCTGTGATACTGTCAAAAATATGGAACTGCACATCCTATGGGAAAACTATACCTACTATGTGATAAAATAAAATAACCAACATTAAAGTCTCTTTTCGTTGTATAATTTAGTATTAAGTCCAGGAAGTGGAAACTGACCAAGCGGAGCAAGCAGTTTAGTTTTATATGTGTACATCTGTAGTAAGGCCAAACACTATCTTCCATAACCGAAATTATACACCTCAATTATCCTCCAAAGAAAGGGTCTTAAAGTTCTTATAGCAATGCCGAATATAAACAAGATCTTTTAAAATGGCCAGGATACTAAATGAGGAAAATCCGAGAAATTTTTTTGTTTAAAATTTGAATCCACAGCAAAATACGAAGCAACAGAGCATCACCATTTTTAAGTTTAACATTAATGGTCAATATTTCAGTGGGAAATTTGAATAGATTGATTAATACTCAAGATCTCATTTAAATGAAATTTGTGTGAAGGCTTTTTGGCTTGGTTTTGGGTTTCATTGGAAAGCAACACAAGTGGGTTGTTTGGGATACAGGCCCATAAAAAAGTCAACTGTTTTTAAGGTCTATTGAAATAAACAATTAAATTTGCCCTTCCCAAAGTAAATGAAATGGATCCTTAAACAATTTTCAGAGTAACAGGAAAATGTACTAGATTGATTGTAACTGTGAGCGCCGCTGTGGCAGGTGTTACAGTGTTGCAAACAATGAAATTGATGTTGCACAAAGTAAAGTCAGGAAGCAGAAACCATAAATTTTGCTTCCCGTGCCATTGTGCCTGCTTTTAATGTTTATAAAATCTGTGCATTAAATGCTACAGGACATGATATTAAAAGAAAGCTATTGCTATCAATGAGAAATGCACAAGTCAGGAAACCATAATGTTTGCTTCCCGTACCAATGTGCATGCTATCACTCATAACAAAAGCTATGGATTAAATTAAGTGCAAATTAGAATTTATTTCTCCACGCTTCAAACACAGAACTTGTGTTGTTGAACCAGATGACTGTCATTCTGGGTCCAATACTACTCTAACTGGTGATGGTGAATGCTCGATATTCAACTTCACGGACTCATAAATACAAGCAACATCTAAAAAAATATATAAATTTGATAGACATTGGCCATAACTCTGTTCGAGATGCATCAGACAACGTTGAATGGTTCTTCAGCTATTACCAGCAACAACCCATATAAAGGCCTCAAGGATATTAACCAGGACCAGGACTCTATCCAAATAGATATGTAATGTTTTAAGAATATGTTATACATCCTTTTGGATTCATATTTTTATTTTGTATGCATCAACATGAAACAAAATTGTATTTTTATCCCAATTCTAGCATAATGGAAGAACCCGAATCTAACTGTAACCATTAACTAAATTTTTATTTTGAACGTGTAATGCTGAACTGGAAAAACTCAATTGTTTTGCACAAATCAGAGAATCTCTTTAAAAATTAAATGCAGTTTTCTAGCAATGTCCATATTTTCAACTGGGAGCCTGACAATATTTTGTCGAGCATGACTCATATTCAAACATTACTGAATCTAGACCTGTTATCCGCTTGGAAAGCACTGTGCTTTCAGATTTTGAAATAGTATTGGAGAATATATATGATTTTCTTACGATCAGAAAATTCTGGATCATGGCCAGCCAGTTCCAAGAACGTGGCAGCTGAATTCGAACGCTAACCTTCTGGAAATCTCTGACTTTGTGTATCAACAAAAACATGGTTTAATTTATTGCCTAATTTTCATATTGACTAGTACTAAATCAAGATTGCTTTTATCTGGCTGCGAATAATATATTGTGATTATTGCAGATACGAGTTTTGTGAATAATTTACAACCCTTTTAATCCATTATTATAAGTAAATCAGATCGATGCATACATAGTTATTGTATATTAGAATCGATATTTTCTTCAAATTTATGTCGTTAGATTGTTAGTAAATATTGTATGAACAAAAGCTGGATATATGCTGATTCTGAAAATGATGCTGAAGTAACCAGTGCTCCGAGTGGTGACTATTTTCCACTGGTTTCCAGAGCAACTGTGTAAAGATTATGTTACAATAAAGCATCATGTTGCAAAACTTACATATATTGTTCTACTGGATCAGAAAATGCGTATGTTAACGTGTTCATGTTGTTTGTGAATTAAAGGAAGAAGTTCTCAATTTTCCGTCGATGACGGCATTGGCAGAGTTACAAAGGATGAATATGTTACGGCCAGATATAAAAAGACACAAGGTCATAATTAATTCCAGTCACTAATGAGACATCTGGTCACGGAAAGAAGTATCAACAGTGAAACAAATAAATCTTTCTTTGATGGTTTTAGTATAGTACATACATGATTACAGAAAAGTAATTAAATCCAGGTTAAAAAAAAATCATTGTTTTTAATTTGTTTATATAACTCAAATTTAAAAAGAAACTTGGTTCTTATGAATTAATTTAATGCCCACTCAGGTGAACTGGTTATGTCACACTGGTCACACAGTAACAAATGCATAAGGTAAATATTATAGCAGAACACTATAACCAATTAATTTGCGTCCGGAAATATATAGTTTCCAGGTTTAGCATGACACCATGGGTCAATGTGACACGCAAAATTGTCAAATGCGAGAGCAAGATGTATATTGCGCAATGGTCCTTATCGACGGAATTTCAAATGGATTTCCTTGAATAATTTTTTGAGGTTAATACTAACAAAGTCAACGAGCAATATCGTTATCTTCGCAAATTATTTTGATAACTGATACAAGCATGTGTAGTAGAGGTGATGTATGTATGTATGTATGTATGTATGTATGTATGTATGTATTGGGAGGATAGTTCAAACTGATTGATAATTTCTGTTAACATCAGCAGAAATAGCTTTTCCAAAACTTAAAAGTTTTTGTTAAGAAAATTCGGTTTCGACAAAGATTAATCTATCCTAGAAGATCATTATATCAAAATACAGATTTTATGCAATACAAATGAATTACCCTTTGATTGTATAGGAATCAATATTCATTGATATAAATATTCCGAGCAAGTTTGATGAAAATGAGATATTCACTTTCTTTAACATCTTTAAAGAATGGAAATAGCAGATCTAGTCATGACATTTTAGATGACATTTTGCCTCGTATAAGGTCGGAGTGGTGCCCACGGCATGATAGATCTAGAGATGTAGAGGCAACTAGTGGGGCTAAGAGGTGTCTGGAGTATGTCTAGCGAGATTCTGCTCGCATCTTCAGAGGTTTATTCTGTATCAAGAAAAAATAGAAATGGACAAACACCCTTTTAGTGAGGGACTTCAGAAAAACATTCAGAACAATCTCTGACCAATATAAACTTTTCATGAAATATAAACTCATAGATTGCGTGTTAATCCTATGAAGCAGTTCCTGTCAAGTTTAAAATAATGTATCAGTGCATCACTACTTTAAAAAAAGCAGTGGAATAGCGGGCAGTGGTCACACTTAATTATGTGAGGTACAATGCTGTGATAAAAAAAGGCCTAAAGGTGGATTTACTACCATAACGTATGTAAATATACAGCAGATACTGACATCGCGCCTATTTGAAGGGCAAAATTGTGTAAATATAGCTAAATATTATCACTATTTAACTAATATTCACACTCATATAAACATAGCAGACTAACATATAGGTTTTCTATATTTTAATACTTGTTATTAAAGTTCGACAATAATCGAGAAAAGGGATCGAAATTTATGTTTTCATGTTCTCTTTTTGGACCGCGTCCTTCATCCAATGAAAATGATTTGATGGCTGGAAATTCCGAGTGAAAAGCTTTCGTTCTATTTTTAAATAGACTTCCCAACTAGTGTGTGTGGTCATAACATATAACGTTATTGCTTTAGTTCATTAATACGCTATTGCGTGATAGCTGTGTTAATACATTAGCCACAGTCTAATTACACTTCTGACAATGTCAGGGAACTTTACTTCTAGTATAATATTGATGTTCTACATCAAGCCACACTAGATAAATCGTAGATATGAAAGTTGATCCTGAAAGCTGTTTATCGGCTTATCAACACATTAGAGTGGGAGGATAAATATAAATCCGTGAACCTGCCCTGCTCTTACTATTAGATTTCTATGGTCCGTTAACGTGCTCGGAGGCAGACCGCCTGGTTTACGTCCCCATCCGACGGACGAGGCTAAGGGAAAGTGTGCTGCCCAGAAACAGGCCGACGAATCTCAGTGGCAACGGAAAGGCTTGAACCCGGATCGTTCGGTTTCAAGTCCACATCGCTATCCACTGACCCACGCCATCCTTTAATAACGCTTATATCTTTGCAGCTAAATATATTCTGCAAATATCATTACATCAGTCAGGTAAACTGAATATCATTGAAGTCGAATTTACTCTCATGAGATCTAAATAGTTACTTAAGATGTAAATAAATCAAGTTATTTATAATGCATAACTTTGAATGATACTAATACAAGAGCATGTGCTTACATGTGATGACAATAACAAGTATAATTCTACCACTGATCTTTGGAAGCTTCAAATTCTAGATATTTAATTCATACAGTATACATTAATAAAGCAATCAACTTATAATGCTTTTCTACAATTTACTCGTCAAATATTTAACTTATTCATCATATAATAATCAACCTATCTGGCTCGCCAAAATAAAATGTTCGAAGTGAGAGGGTAAACAAAAATTGAACCACCACCGATGAAAATCGGAAAATAAGTGTTGCATCTATTCTGTTAATAGGATTTTCTTCCAATGACCAAGTGACTCCCCCCTCCCCCCCCCCCAAGGCCTCCCTTATATAGCTTACAACGTTTTCGTCTAACCGACAACGTCTGGTCAACGTTAGACTGGAAATAATACACACTTGAAATTGTATTAATGATGCCGCTGTAAAATATGCGGTCTGGTCTTGACTTAGCGCATTTAAATGATTCCGCGCATCTTTTTCCTTGTTGGTACGAAATCGAGGGATTGAAAGTTTCTTCTGAGCAAATTAATGGAGACTGACCAGACAAGAAGAAGAAGAAGAAGAAGAAGAAGAAGAAAATTGCTGAAGAATTACCGTAATTAAAAATACGCTGTGTTTGATACCTTCTCTTCTATCGAGAATTTGTTGGATGTATTAATAAATATTTATACTAGCTGTGAGAGGCATGAGGTATGTACCCACCATAGATGTTAATGCTACCATAAGAGTCTTGATTTTCACTGCTAATGTATATACATTATACCAAATACTGTTTTTGAAACATTCTCACCTCTTCCCGCAGTGGGTTCGAATCCCACTGGGATCTTATCTTGTAAGTACGAAAGTGTCGATTCTTACTGAAAGCGGGAGGTATATAATACTGGCTGTACCACAGAAAAAGTGGTTGATTTGCCTCCACCATTAAAAAATCGACCATTATGTATATATAACCTAAATATTTTGCAAATGATGTAAAACACAATTCAGCCAACCGCAGACTATATGAACTTTTAAGTGCAGATCGTAAAACATTTGTCCTGGCCTTATGTTACACAGAATGCTTTAAATTTCTTAAATTTCATACGCCATCTTAGAAAAATACTTATTACGGGATATTAGTCCAGGGCCTGTAAAGTAAACAATGTTATTCATCAACAAAGCACATTGACCAGGGATCATTCTTCTACATCAATATAAATCTAAAACGTATTTAAATTGACCACCTCGGAGAGTCACAATTCTAATTGTAAACATTGATGGTAGTTATTCTGTATAGATTAATGATCGGGGACCACTTTTCTAAAGAACAATTCGACCAGTGGGTCACTATTCTGTGGGGATCCATTTACTTCTTTACATCGGAGCTGAAAACGTGCGATAATGTGATATGTGTACAGATGCTGAGTATATCTCATTTAATTTAAAAAAATATATTTGTACTCGTTGAATTAATCATTTGAATTTTGTGTGCACACAAACATACAGTACTTATTTGCCTGTATTACCCCCACCACTTAATTTCTGGAAACGGGTCAGACTAAACTGTGTGCATCTTGTCATAGACCCCATGTTGAAACAGATAGTTGCGCATGCGCTGCGATGTGAAAATAGAAGACGTCGTTTTTTGTAATACGATAGAGAACGAATTTCATTTTGCATTAGAATGTTAGGGTTGCTTGCAATACGGACGCAGGTATATACCTAAATATTATTGGATGGGTACAAATGTGGTCAAATTTATAGATCTACATTAGGTAATAATCAGAAGAGTTTACCAAATGTAGGCTTTATTTTATGATCTTTAAAATCAACAGTGAAGTGTTAATGAAATCTGTGCCAAAATCGCTCAATAAACTTACTGATCATTTTTAAAAATGTATCCTTACTTACACAGCCTTAATTAACTACCATTAAGATCATTGTTCAATATTTATACATTTGTTGCTTTAACTGCTTATGTGTATAATACTTCAGTCAAGAAACCTCGTTAATAGTATACACTGCCAGGCTCGAGGGACCAGATATATATATATATATATATATATATATATATATATATATATATATATATATATATATATATATATATTATATACGTATATAGATACGTATATGTAATTTAATTGCCTGTGTGCTAGGTTTAAATTTCTTTTTTATTTTATTTTAATTTCATTACGTTATTGTAATGAAACCGTTATTCACTGGATTTGCCTTTTTTCGGAAAATTCAGTTTTCTGTTTTGACCAGATAAACACGCAGTTTGTTGCTACATTATATTTTTAGCTGATCTAGTTCCTGACCTTGATTCGAAATTGGTAAACACAGAGTGAAATCCATTGGTCTTAATCAAGGTCATTCTTGGCTTGCGTGTCAACTCTATATTGTAAACAACTTTTTCGTTTTTTTAAATTCATTTCCAGTGTGGGAATCATTGATTCTTAGCTAAGGCTGTACTAGTCTACGTGCTAATTGACATATTATTTTTCTGCGTTGTTCGAATTAAGTGATCACGTAGCCCTATCACGTGGTCCATTTTACGTCTCACTTACGGCTAAAACTCCGGTTCATATTGATTTTTAGTCAGTCGTATTTTACACCTTTAGAGCTCAAGGTGTTTTTTAATGTTGATGCCAGTTTGGTTTAAAATTCTTCTAGTTTTTGGATTTAATAATTTATCGTCCCTAGAAAATACCAGTGATCATAATAATTCTTGGACAAAGACATTTGTTAGAAATTATTCGTAGTTCTAAAGCTGGATTATTATTCTTGAATTCAAAAAGGAACAGTTGACACGTCAACACGAACGAGATTATGGAAGATGTCATCGCCTTCCATCTTGGGACTTCATCGGGATTCGAACTTCGATTCATTTAGATCTTTTTAATGATAGGACTTATATTTTTAAATTCTAGGATTAGTTTTTGGATTAGATTCACAAACCGTAAATCCTTTTTCATATTTTTACCTAATTTTCTAGGGAAATAAATTATTTTGTTTAAATATACAAAGCTTGTTGGCTTCACTCTTTTTTTTGTTACTTTGTACGAGCCTAGTCATGTAACTATACATATAATAATCTATATATATATATATATATATATATATATATATATATATATATATATATATATATATATATATATGTATATATATATATATATATATATATATATATAATATATAATAATAATTATGAGAACTTTGTATAGCGCCTAATCTTTAGAAGCTCTAAGAGCTTTACAATATTTGACAATACTTAAAAAAACATATATATAATGATATGATTGCAAACATAAAAACAAACACCACGAAATTAGAAAACAGAAAACATGCTGTAAATATTTAAGGTAAGGAAAAATGATTAGGTCTTTAAGTCTGTTCTTGCAGTTGAAACAGGTGAGTTTTAAGAGCGCTCTTGAATGAGATAACTGTGTCTTTGTGTCGACGTGCAGTGGGCAATTCTTTCCACGTTGCTGGGCCCTGGTATGCAAAAGAGTGTTGTCCATATGATTTCATTTTCATAGTGGGAATAATGAGAATACGAGTGTCAGAAGAGGAGCGTAAGTATCTTGCAGGCGTGTACACATGGGTGATGTCAGATAGGTATGTTGGACTGGAGCCCGTCAGTGAAACGTAGCACAGAGAACAAATTTTGTGTTTAATTCTGGATCGTATGGATAGCCAGTGTAGGGTACAGAGCAGGAGGGAGGCGTGCTCTGATCGTGGTACTCTAAGGAT